>SNQJ01S0023204.1:7857-25232 GCA_010110895.2 Picea sitchensis | reverse complement strand
AAAAAAACATTACAAAATATATTTTTTGTAGTTACAAAATATTTTTTTTTTCCTTAACTACAAACACCTGTAAAAAAAAAACTTTCACAAACACCTGTAAAAAAAAAACTTTCCCTTAACAATCCTCTAGGAACTTTTAGATACGAAAGATTTTAAAAATAAAAAATCTTTTTCAATTTCCAACCTCTCTTTGTTACCTCTAATTTTTTTCACTTAACTAAAATAATGCCTTTATTTTCTTTGTTGCCAATCCAATTAAATATATGACTTATTCTCCTAATCATTTCTAGAATACCATTTGGAATCCATGATAATGGTGACTATAAATAAGAATACTCCATTGTTGATTTTACAAGTATGATCATACCACCTTGAAAAAAGCCAACATTTGCAATAGAGATTTAATAGTTTTTCAACCTTTGTTACTATCCCTAGCGAATCCATAGCCAATCCTTACTTTAGTAATCGGTTGGATTGAGTAAGAAACCCAAGTACTTTAATCCATTTTATATCTCTAAAGAATTTTAAGGAAAAGGAAAAAGAGTATAATTACTCTGAAAATATATCATAGAGTATAACTACTATGGAAATATATCATTTAGTGGCAGATGAGTTTTTATTATTATAATATAACATGAAGAAACCACCCACTCCTCTACTATGGGTAGAAAATAGAGGGGAAAGTATATTAAAATGAAAACAACATACACATTTGGCATAAATATACCATGGGCTCCTACGTGAACACCACATAATAACGTAATAGAAAAACAAAGAAATCATTTTGTCGGTTTCAATGGCATGATGACATTCAACAACGAAAACAAAGTCTATTTCGATTAGTGACCCATATCTAAGAGTGTTTTTCTTTCGAAATGAATAAAAGTAGATGTCAAATCCATACATATCTTATGAAAGCAAATTTGAAAGGAATTTTTCATTAGGTTTTTCAAAAGTTGAAGTATGACTTCCAAACCCCTTGTCTATACCATATCTTTCAAATAGATCTTATGAAAACAAATAAAATATTCACACTCCTACTTAGGTATATACATCATGGACTTTACTTGATTAAAATGAAAATCACTTTTAATGAAAGGTTTATAGTTGAAATTTAAGGAATCACTTTTAATGAAAGGTTTATATTTGAAATTTAAGGTTTTATAACATGAAGGCTTTGATTAATTAATTAATGATTCACAACTTTGATCCATAAATGTTATTTTTGAATCTAATAGTTTTGCTAGATTTGATTAATTAATTAATGATTCACAACTTTGATCCACAAATGTTATTTTTGAATTTAACAGTTTTTTAAAGATATATATTTAAAATTATTTAATAAATATTTTAAATAGTTTCAACAAACACATAATATATTTAATATATTTGAGAAATAATCACAATATATTTAATATATTTGAGAAATAATCGTAAAATTATAAATATTTATTTTAATTTTAGATTTATTAACAATTAAGAGATTAAAAAATTCAAAACTTTAATTTTTCAATGTTTAAAAGATGAAAATTAGGAGGGATCTAAATTCATTTATTTTGTATTAATATTAATATTAATATTTATTATTACAATCATTTTATTATTATTATAGTACTTTTTGTTTCTTCATTTTTAAATTAGAGATGTTCTCTTTTCTTTCATTTTTATTTACTAACATTACATTAGACATTCCATTCATATTGGATTGAATATTTCACATTATTTCTCTCAACACAATAAGACACTTTTTAATATTAAAGTAAAATACAATATACAATATTCTTTATAATCAAATCACATTCCCAACCATCTCTCCTTGCTTTAAAAAACTCATTCTCATTGTGGACATAATTAATATAAACAAAACACTAATAATGGAATGATACTTCCATATAACTAAAAACTAATAATAACAAGCATGCTCACTAAAACTAATAATAACAAGCATGCTCACTAGATGAGTGTACATGAATTTTCAATTGGAAGAAACAATTTTTTTTAACAATTTGGGCCTGGTTTTCTTTCCACTTGAGCATTTGATTAATTATATTTTGGACATTGTTTTCTTTTTATTTAAGTAAAACTGGTTTTTGGTTCTCCAAGTAGTGATCGGGTTTTTTATAAAGGTTATTTGACCATCCTTTGGCTGATCTATAGAAGTAAGAATGTGATTACATTGATGAATATATGAGTACATGTGACTAAGGATGAGAGGACCTAGGCTCTGGTGAAGGAGGTATTACAACAATGTTTAAGTACACACTTGTTGTCACTTTTATTTATTAATAATATAGATCTACGTCTTTCCCAACAATGCTTCTCTATTTTGTCAAAGGTTGTCATGCATGAATGAAAGTATTGGTAGGATTTTGATTTACCTGAAGATTAGTTAGGTTGTTATATTTTGCATATCTTATCACTTAGTTGGAATGTCAATTTGGAAATGAGAAAGGTTATGGTTATTTGATCTTTGTGCAGGTTGTCAAAGATTTCGGAGATGAGATCGAATCAACCAAGTTATTCACATGGTGAAGGACAAATGATGGTTAAACATATCTTTATTGTTTTGGTTATTTGATCTTTGTGCAGGTTGTCAAAGATTTTGGAAATGAGATTGGATCAACCAAGTTACTTATATGGTGAAGAAAAAATGATGGTTAAAAAAATATTTATTTCTATCTTCCTTATTTCATTTCAAGTAATGAATATGAACTTTGGGAAAAATAAGTAGTGGTTTATCCCTCTATTTAAGTAAAATTCCCATCAACAAAAAAAAATGGTAACCATATTAGGTAATGTTCTTTAAATTCTCTATAATTTGGATTGTTTTTCTTTGAAATTTTTCTAGCCAGAAGCTTGTTTTAGGTTGTTTTTCTTTGAAATTTTTATAGTTAGGAGCTTGTTTTAGTTTTTGCATAATGTTAGTAGTTCATTAGTTTCATTAGGATTGAAAAGTTTCAGATTTTTGGGTTTAAAGTTAGATTTTTAGCCTATTTTTTCTCTTAATCGTGACTATATCAGTAAGAGTCATGATGGTCCTAATAGTCATGGATGATCGTAAGTTGTCTTTAAGATAGTCGCGAGCATACACTCATGCTCACATGTTGCTTGGTAAAAACCAACAATCTTATATTTTAGGTGATAACTTATTTTTGAACAACTTAAAACATAGCTTTTCAGTTTTGGGCTCCAAGACTCGGGGTTTTTATGATATTGAAATATGAATATCTTTTCAGTTTTGGGCTCCAAGACTTAATATTTTATTTGAAGTTGGAGAGAGTTAAAAAAAATTCAAAAAGTATATAAATATTTTTTAATTATTTTTTTATTATGCATTTTTTTTTAGTAATTTTTTTGAACTGAGTACTGAAAATGTTCATGTAAAAGTTATTTTTGTTTTTAGAATAGGAATTTTAAAAATAGATTATCAATTCCTTGAAAAGTTTATATATGTCTCCTCCTCTCTTGTTAAAAATTAGAGTAGTTTTAAGGTTTGGATTGTTTCTTCAAAAGTAAAGATAAATGTGCATGTTTGCATTGTTTCTTCAAAAGTAAAGATAAATGTGCATGTTTGCATTGTTTCTTCAAAAGTAAAGATAAATGTGCATGTTGTATTTGAATTTTTTTTTATTTTCAATCAAATTTTGAATATGTAAAAATCTCAAAAGTTTCATTCCATACTCTTTATTTAGTAAAGAATAAAAACTTAAAGAAACATAATTTAACAAGTGGAGCTGCAAAAGGTAATAAGTCCCTGCCAATTGTGGTAGAATGACGAGTGTGAGGTATTGGATGTGAAGTTTGTCAATTGTAATAAATTTGTAGTAGAGTAAATTTGTTTTGACGAGTGTGAGGTATTGAGTGTGAAGTCTTTCAATTGTAATAGAGTAACTATGTTTCCACGAGTGTGAGGTATTGACGACAGATAAAAATCTTTGGTTTCAGATCCTTTAGCAGAGAAGTGTAGGGAATAGTTTAGACCTTATTTTGGTGTACATGAGAGCTATGTAATTTAGTATTGAATTTTTTCGTTCTCACATAAGGTATAGCTTGGTAGTATATAATTTTTTCATTTTCACATAAGGTATAGCTTGGTGAATTAGTTAGATTTCTCTTTGTATTTTTAATATTATTATCCCATAAGGTATAGATTGGTGAACTAGTTAACTTGTAGCTTGGTGAAGTTTGTTTAAGTAGAAACCAAATTTAAAACGATTTCCTAACAATGCAAATTAAATTTCTTCACATATTTAATAATGCAATAAAATTTAAAATTTAATGATTAATTCAATACAAAATCTAATGATGAATGCATATTTAGTGGTTGAAGCAATAATTGATGCCATAATACTTTATTGCATGCAATAAAATTTAAAATTTAATGATTAATTAAATACAAAACCTAATGATTGATGGATATTTAGTGGTTGATGCAATAATTGATCTAATAAAATCTAATGATTGATGCAATAATACTTTCTTCATGAGCAAACTGTGACAAAAGTTGCAATGTTTTAAGGATCTGCAATGAGAAAGATGGAATTGCAGGAGTCACGTGGATACGTAAAAGAAAAAAAACATCTAAAGATGCAAAGGTGAAAAATCTTTTTGAAAATAGATTGACGTAACTGCTTATACTCCATGTTAAGCATACAATTTTACAAAAAATAAACTTTTCGAAGGCATTATTCTATACAGGGAACATGCCAAATATTTTATTTCTCATAAAGATGAAACTTGTTTATATATTGAATCAACTATGTCACTGCATTGAGCTACAGTGATACTTGTTTGAGGGAGCGTGTTGCTTACATAGGAAAATGCTTCAAAGATACAAGGATGATCCAGTGTGAATGTACTTTGGGCAGATGTGTATCATTATGCATCATTAACTTAGACATTGAATTTAGTTTTTTTTAAAGGTGCAATAATGTAAATGTAAGATAACTTTGTTAAAACAATATTTATGAGCTTAAAGAAAACACTTCAACTCATCACTCTCGATAGTGTGAAAACATATATTTTGTATTCTCTAAAAGTTGTTGCTAGCTTTGGTGATGAAATTCTTGAATTCCTTGCCTGCAACTGAAAGCTAGGTATCACTATGGATTCTTAAGAAGTGAAGGTTGTTCAAAGGAGATGTACATATGCATTGGAATCTGTCCTCCAATGAATACTATATACATGGTTAGATACATTATAATTATAATTAGTTCAAAATTCTAAGAGTGTCTTGCATTTCTTAAACAAGTTCAGTATGCTAACATTAAGATGATATGGTTTCCTTTGCAATATAACACAACTGAGCAAAAACATTATTTGTTGAGGAAATGCATGAGATAAGATTGATTCATAACTACTAAAAGAAAATTTCATTGATTTGAACCAGTAAAAGGTATCTTTGCAATAGAGTTTAGTAGTACTACCTGTCGTAGCAACATCTATGGTTAGATATTGAATACAATTTGTTTGTCATGATGCTTCAATGAAATTAAGCCTTAAATTTCTTTGGTTGATACCACTCATCATTGGGTTGCATGAAAAGCTACAATGATAATGAGGTCTATAGATTTAATTTGTTCTGCCTCTTGTGGTAAGTGATCATTAGTGATAGGATTACTTGTAATTGAATATTATGAAAAATAAATTGTTGAAGAAAATATGATTAAAGTCAATTTTCATGTAATATTAAATCCAAAACATAATTATGCATGAACTGGACTTTATTTAAAATATACCCAGATATACTCTTTAATATTTTTCACTCTATTGTACATACGTGTCATAGAATGTGCAAATGTATTTTTCATGTGTGTCAGCAAATTTCTCAAGAAATGCACGTAGCTCTGTAATCAAATTTTCGATATACTCACCAGTTTCTCATGTTCTAACACGTGTTCTTTGCAAGTGGACACATGGACGCCATGAAGGTACTTTGCTGAAGGTGATGTCTTCCATAGCGGCAAGCAAGTTGGGGTTGCAAAGGGTTGCAAGTTCCATCCCGGGGTGAGCATGTGTTGTGCATTGCAACATAGGACTTGACTAGTAGAAAGATTGGTACAATAGATCAAAATATTCACGAGATATCTAAATTGTTTCCCCCCTTATGGAAATCCCTCCCTTCAATCACATCGGTTAGCTAGGAAGGAAGAAGATTAGTGAAACCAAAACCATTGTTGGAGTAGGTCACTGTGCTCGACTTATTTGACTGGTTTCCTGAGACCTTTGAGTAATCTATGGTTTCACTTATGATTTAGATGCTTCCAATGACATTGAGACAACATCAAAGGAATCATCATAGTGGAACCGCTAAAAGAATTTAGAGAAAGCTTGGGTTTCTCAGGGAATAGATTAACTAACAGTCCAGAGCAATCACATATTATTTGTATGAAGAATCACTATGAAGCCAATATGATCATTTCCATCTCAGAGTATCATCTACAATGTTGATTCGCCCACGTTAGTTCCTCCTATTCGAGTATAAGCACAATCACCAACAGAGGCATCATAGGAAGCACTCCTTCACTTGGTTCCACATCCATATTAAGAGCCATTTGATCCAGGAGTAGCACCATGATAAGCGAGAGAGGTTAGGGTAGGAGAAACATAAGTATTTTCTCTCATGAGTTGGGGAACTTGGGAAACTTATGTGCCATTTACATAGTAGAAAACCATAAGTAGTTCACAAAAAAAAGTCATTCACAGGAAGTCATTCACATAATCCATTCGCATGGAGAAGCCATTAATTCACTGCACCTCTTTGTAACACCTAATTTAGTCCTTGCTTATCATCATTTATTTCTTATTCGTTTGACCCCTGCGAGACAATGAAGTCAAATTGTCGATCACAATTTGATTGATTCCTTCGACAACTGCCAAAATTTATTACACAACTGCCATCAAGAAGTATCAGCCAATGACCCTCGTGTTGTTCAAAATCAATGAGAGAAATTCCCTTTCGCATGTCACATAATTTATTCGAGGGGCGGGTTTGTGAGCTTCAAGGATTGGGCCCTTCTCATTGGCGTGAACTCGTAGGTAGAAGGATTGATATGTCCTCATACTCCCTCCCTTCTTTTTGCCCATAAGGGAGGGTCTCTCCTCATACGCCAATATCAAGGGGGATTCAATTAAGGTTTTGGACATGACTTAACACATCACCCATCCCCTTATTTTGGTAAGTACATATAGATTTTTTTTGTTCAGTCACACCAGTAAAAAAAAAAATTAAATATATATTTGCAAAGAATTTAGTATGGTGGATAAATAAGATGAAATTTGTGTTCTTCAATTGGATAAATATGCATATGAATCTATATAGGATGCATCTAGAAAAGAGAGGGGGCGAAAAATAGTTCAATATTTACGCGAAAAGAGATTGGGTTACGGTGTGTTCCTATTACTCTTCATGTCATTTTTGGGTTGAGAAGCCCTGAACGACCGAGTTATGTTTATCCAGTGGATTAAACAACCAATATCGAGACCATAAGAACATGGACTACATTGAGGGTTGGAGTTTCCTTGGAAACTGCTATCCTAGTATTGCAGAAGAACCAATGATGACAAGGCCAAAGGCCAACTTCTCAGGTAAGCTCAGAACTATTCAAAGAATACAAAACTATTATACTCTGGGATACAGGTGAGACGTCTTCTCAGGTAATCTCAAAACTATTCAAATAATTTGTAAATATTACACCCTAGGCTACATGTGACAATAATTTGAAAAGAAAGAAATAGAGTTTACATGATAGTGATGATAATTTCCTTCACATGATAGTGATGAAACTGCAACATTGATTATTGTTAAATATATAATTGCTTGGAACAAATTTTATATTGTAGAGATGGGTATCTCCATAAGAGAAAATATATCACCTGGTGCAATGCAAGTACTTGTAGGACATTGATCAGCCAAAAGAACAACTAAGGTGGATCTCTGGAAGTGCGAAGATATCGAGATGAAATTCAAAGGGGCAAAAGAACAACCAAGGTGGATCTCTGGAAGTGCAAAGATAAGGGGATGAAATTCAAGGGGCCGAGGGTTTTATTGAAGAAAAGATTTCAAAATTGTGTTGAAGAAGGTTGAAGGTGCATGTAACCATGGGGTATGATATTGAGTAGGTAAAGTAAAAAGGAGTATGAGATTGAGTAGGTAAAGAAGAACCAACAATTTTGTAGAGTTATTTTTTCATTCTCATTTGTTTTCATGGTTTATTTGAACTTGTGAATTAATCTCATTCTTTGGCTACATCAGATTTGGTGTAGGTTGGAGAGTAAATTCTCTAAGACCACCAAAATGAAACTAGGATTGAATAAAGAGTGATAAATTCCATTAGTAGTGAAAAACGTTTTCCTTGAAAGTGCCTCTCACACAACATCACGCACTAGGTCCAACTAGTTCAAGTGTTGATATTATATCCTTGCACTTGGATTAGTGGGAGGGTGTAGTATTGGGTGCAGTAGTTACACGACTTGACCTATATCTCCTTCCTAACACAAAATATTGACTCGTGAATTTTTATCCTTGACAATAATTGCAAAGTGGCATCCTTAGATACTATTCCTAGGTTCCTAGTAAGTGACTACAAGTGAGAAGTGCTCATGGTACTTGGAGCAAATATTAAATCTTGGTCTTATCTCTCTTGGAGGTTTCACATCTTCACGAGGGATATTGCACCATAGGAAATTTCTTCATAGAAGGTTATTATACTTGTTTGATTTGGAATGTATCATTATATGATTTTTCATCTATCTTGGTACTTTCTAGGTTGGAAATTGTTAATAACTTGGCTTCCAAGACCCATTTTAGTGGTAGGTCCCAGTTTGGATAATTGGGGTCTAGAACCTTCCAAAGCTAGTTTGATGCATTAAATGACACTTTTTGGGGTTAAAATTTTGCGAGAATAGCTCCCATACCTTTGATGTTATTATACACACCAAGAGAATTTAAATGATGTGTAAAAATACCTCAATCGGATTTTGTATGAAGAAGTTATTCCTTCCGCAAGTTGACCTACGTTGTTGAAAATCATGGTACCCAATGGATGCCACATTAGCCTCCATTACTCACACTTGTGGGGCTAGTCACATGTGGACTTTCAAGAAGATTATGTAAGGTCCAAACCCCTAACATTAGTTTAGGGTTAAGGCATGCAAAAATACTAACTCTAACCCTATATGGCTATTAGGCTATGTTAAATACTAGGCCACTAGGATGATAAGGGGTTCCATTCTTTTAGCATTATACTTGTTCCATACTTTAGAAGAGCATTTAAGAGTGGGATTATTTGAGAGCATAAGAGAGGAGGTAGAATATTTTGTCATAGGTAACTCCATAGAGAGTGGCCCTTTCTTTGTACTTGCATTTCATAATTGAAGAAAAGAGAACAAAGCATATATGCCTTATCTTATAGATGAGTTTTCTCTCACATCAAGCTTCCCATGTCATATATTGTATTCATCTATGTGGATGGTGTGTTCATTTTCTTTTTCTTTCATTTTCAAATTTCAGTCATTTCATAAATTTAAACACTAAGCTAGTGATAGTAAATTTGAGATATAAGGAAATAAATTGCATAATAAAATATTTTAGAATATTTCAAGATCTATTGTGATGAACTATTCTAATGGAATATCCATTAAAGTTTACAAATGATATTGGTATCAAAGTAGTTTTCTTTGTAGTTTTTGTTAGAAGTTGTAGGATCCAAGAATTGGCTTAAGAACGAAGTCACAAAATTCTAGCCATGGTGGATGAATCCAATCATAACAACCCTCGAGATGTAGTAGAAGAGAGATTTGCGAGGCTAGAAGAACAAGTTGATGATATATCTCACAACATGGCCCTCCTCATGGTGGTTATAGTGAACAAGTTTGGAACTTTTGGGGAGGTTGGTGACTCTAACTCAAAAGTTGGATCGGATGAGAAATTGGGAGATAGTGAAGACCTAGAAAATGAGTTGAATAAGGAGATTGAGAAAGAGTAGCCAAGTTCGAGTGACATCACTCCTTCAAAACGTCTATTTAAAATGGAAGAAAAAGTTGACATCAATCCTTACCAAGGTGAGATTGATGCTTTCGATTTGAATCGTTGTCTGAAACAATTATAAATGCATTTTAGTGTCATAATAAATATGAAGAGAACAAGATTTCATTTTCCCAACTGAAACTAGAGGGACATGCACTAACCCGATGGGAAATCCACATGAAGAAACTTAGGATAGAGGGTGATATACCAATAATTAAGTGGGAGGTGTTTAAAACCTCCATGAAGTCTCAATTCTACCCTATTGGGTCTGTAGAGGACCAATGGATCTGTTGGCATCACTTCAGGCAATGGAAAAGGCTAAGTGTGCAAGAGTACACCACCAAGTTCATAAAAATGGAAATTATGTTGGGTGTATCTCCCAAGAACCTAGACATACTCCTTAATTATATAGGGGGTCTACATAAACAAGTGATGCTCTTTAAAACTAGGATCTTTGATTAGGATTGTATGCAAGCACAATACCTAGAGAAATAGGCCATAAGAAAGGAAAACCAAGTGGTTCTAAAAACAACAACCACCAAGATGCTTCCAAGGAGGGGAAGAAGAAGTCGAAAGCAAAAGAAAATAAAATGATAACTATTGCACATCAATGTAAGGATCTAAACATCCACTTCAACCATTCTAGTATCGATGGTCACATTAAAGATAAGTGTTGGAAGCTACATCCATATATGAATCCAAAGAACTATAAGAAGGATGCAAAGAAGAAGAACCTGCTAGGCATTCTCATTGGATGTGGATGAGAATATTGTCTACACCTCAATGCAGAAGGAGGTGAATCTGAGTAGCCTTCATCACAAGGAAGAGGAGGAGATTACTAAACTCTTACACATTAAAATCCAAGTCAAAAAGACCAAGTTGGATGATCTACTTTATTCGGGTTCACAAGCCAACCTCATATAAAAAAATCTAGTCAACAAGNTGTAGAGGACCAATGGATCTGTTGGCATCACTTCAGGCAATGGAAAAGGCTAAGTGTGCAAGAGTACACCACCAAGTTCATAAAAATGGAAATTATGTTGGGTGTATCTCCCAAGAACCTAGACATACTCCTTAATTATATAGGGGGTCTACATAAACAAGTGATGCTCTTTAAAACTAGGATCTTTGATTAGGATTGTATGCAAGCACAATACCTAGAGAAATAGGCCATAAGAAAGGAAAACCAAGTGGTTCTAAAAACAACAACCACCAAGATGCTTCCAAGGAGGGGAAGAAGAAGTCGAAAGCAAAAGAAAATAAAATGATAACTATTGCACATCAATGTAAGGATCTAAACATCCACTTCAACCATTCTAGTATCGATGGTCACATTAAAGATAAGTGTTGGAAGCTACATCCATATATGAATCCAAAGAACTATAAGAAGGATGCAAAGAAGAAGAACCTGCTAGGCATTCTCATTGGATGTGGATGAGAATATTGTCTACACCTCAATGCAGAAGGAGGTGAATCTGAGTAGCCTTCATCACAAGGAAGAGGAGGAGATTACTAAACTCTTACACATTAAAATCCAAGTCAAAAAGACCAAGTTGGATGATCTACTTTATTCGGGTTCACAAGCCAACCTCATATAAAAAAATCTAGTCAACAAGCTTGGGTTCAAACTTCATGAGCATCCAAGCCCATAGTCATTGGGATGGGTGAATAAGGATGCAAAACTCAAAGTCACTAAACAATGTAAGATCAAATTTGCTATAAGTGAAAAAATTATTAATGAAGTGGAGTTAGATGTAGTACCCCTTGATGTGTGTGGTGTAGTGTTTGAAAGCCCCTAAATGTATATGAGGGATGTGATCTTCATGAAGAGAGAAAACCAATATTGCCAAATAAATGATGAGAAGTCTTTCATCATCAATGCACACAAAGGTTAATTCAAGATCTTGTGGTAAGTGCAAACTAAGCCAAAAAAATTTCCAATTCAATTAGAAAGTTTGCATTGCTTTTCTTAAGAGAGAATCGTGTAGGGGATGAATTGGTAAGAGTAAAGGAATATAGGGAGGGATGTACCAAAAATAAAAAACACTAGTTGGAGGAGTTGCTACAACTATATAGAGGAGTGTTCTAGGAGCCTAAAGGATTTCCACCTAAGAGGGAAGTGGAGCATGAGATATAGTTGTTTCATGACTCCCCATTACCAAATATTGCATCGTATAAACAATCTATCCTTGAATAAGATGAAGTGAAGGAATAGTTGTAGCGGATATTGGAGTAGGGGATAATTCAACCAAGCATCTCACCTTATGGGTCACCTATCATCATAGTACCAAAGAAGGATGGGACATGGTGAATGTGTATCAGCTACAAATATTTGATCAACATCACATTCAAGAATCAATACACTTTCCCTAGGATTGATGATTTGTTAGATCGGTTGTAGCATGGAAAATACTTCACCAAGTTGGATCTCAAATCATGATACCACTAGGTATGAGTTAAATACGAGGACACCTATAACACCACCTTCAAGACAAGGTGTTGGAAATAGTGTCATTAATGTGTTGTCATTGATGTCAAATAATATAACAATGTGCAGAGTTCATGAAAAATAAATATATGCAGTATGACAGTATGCAGAGATAAAAAATCTCAGGAGGGTTAGCGACTGAAGAACATGAAACTCATAAGGGAAAGGGCATTGCAGAAACATGATCAGATCAAGTCAGGACCATTGGATACACAAGTTCCATATCAACAGGAAGGATGGATTGCGGAGAGAAAAAGGAGAATTAAACAACGTGTTATTCCCAATCCCGCAATTAGTCTTGACCGTCAAATTACAAGAGAAGGATTGTTGGAGGACTAGTCAATGATCATATCAAATCAGGACCGTTGGATATGAAAGCGCCAAATCAACGGAAGGGATAGATTGTGGAGAGCGAAAGGAGAATTAAACAACATATTATTTCCAATCCCACAATTAGTATAGACCGTCAAATATTATAGATTCAAATATCGACGACAGTGGTTGATCCACACGCGCAAGTTATGGTTCCGGAATCTACATCGACCATCGATGGTCACCCATCAATAGATCTACGGTTGGCATTAGTTCCATTACGAACTAGTAGTTTCCATTGCAGAACTCGACGATAGTATTAAACGTCATGCTATTTCAGGACTCTGCAATCATCCTTGATTGTTGATCTGATTCGAGACCATTCTTGACCGATGGATCAAGTCGAGTGGAAGGATAGGATAAGAAAGGGAAAAGGGTTGAGATTCTAAATACCTGAATTCTTGATAGTCGTTGGATCACTTTAAGTGGAAGGATAGGATACACAAATAAGAAGATTCGTTGGATTTAAACCAAGGCATAACAGCATCACAGATAGATCAAGCCATCGATCTAAGATCATGATCAACGAAAAACATTCATTTCGGGTTAAAAGTTGTGAGGAGGTTACACTTCAAGGAATCTCACTTCGGGAGAATTGGGAAGTGGAGAAATCGAATTACCCGAAGTCCCTAAGACCGAAGCTCCGAAGTCAGGAGGTTAAGACATGTAGCACTCACATTGAGAGCCCATGTCATCAATAATGACGTTAGCTAAGACACTTGGCCCAATCAAGTGGTGACAAGTTTCAAGGTCCCTTAGGTGCTTTAAGCACACGTAAGCCACGAATCCAGGTGACACGTGGCATCCACTCAGGAAGTGCCATGTCAACAAGTGACGTCAGCAAGTTACGACACTCTGAGATTTTTTACTTCGGGAGTTTCACCACCAGCAAATGATCTAAGTCCCGAAGCCTGAAGTGTCGAAGTGGACATGAGTCGTCTGATCTGAAGAACACTTCGGGAGCATTCTCAACCATTGAATATTATGAACATGCGTCTTTTATTTGAAGATTTGTAAAGAGGTTGGAAGTCGCAAAGGACTAAGTCCCGAAGTCCTGAATGTCGAAGTCCCAAAGTGGACATGAGTCATCCAACTCATAGGTAGATTTGTAAAGAGGATGCAATTCATGTGGGATGAAGTCCCGAAGTGCCGACATTTTTCCAACTCATCGGGAGATTTGTAAAAAGGTTGGAAGTCGCGAAGGACGAATTCCCGAAGTGTCGACAGTTGTCCATCTCATCGGGAGATTAAAACGTGACCGTTCATTCTGATAAGTGATCAAGCACTCACTTGGCTTAGCGCCTGGTCACCACCTAAGGTCGTATGGAATAAAGAAACAAAGGTAGAAAGAAGAAACAACGCTTAAATTAATAATCCCATGGTCCTGCGCCTATGGGCATATGTAAATGGTTTGAAGGAAGCTCCTCTACAATATTCGATTTCTGCAACACTCACAGAGACAAAGGAAATCGATCCATACTTGTGATCGATTTATGAAAATAGGGGGGATTCCAGGTTTAAAGTTGAAGACACGGAATGATGTTCTCTGGTGGTCCCAAAGTTGTTGTAAATGGACAAGTTAGTTGTAACTTATGGCACAATTCGGCCCAATAACTTAAAACAAGCTTTGAGCATAAACAAGTATAAATACAACCATGATTGGTTCACTTGAAAATGAGCTTGAGTGGGGAAGAGATGGATCTGCACCTGAGGTTGGTGATTTCTATAATGATGATTCTTTGACATAGAAAGGTGTGAATATTAGAGAGAAGATGAAATGAAGAAGGTGTGAATATTAGAGAGAAGATGAAGTGAAGAAGGCGTGAATTTCAGAGAGAAGATGAAGTGCGGTGATGAGCATTTGTGGTATACCTCTGATCATGAGATAGAGTTGATTCAATAAATGGATCACTGATACTAGAGTTGGTTGAACTACTATATGAACTCTAGTTGGATAGATTGCGTTCTATCAGCAAGTTGGGTCTTGTGGCAAGCTGGGTCTTGCTTGAGAGTTGGTGCTCTCCTAGGAGTTGGTGCTCCTTACTTCAGTTAGTGCTGATACAAAATAATTGGTGCTGGGAAAACCCCCATTACTATAGTCACACACACACACACACACATATAAATAAATTATACAAAAGCTTATACAAACATCTGGTATCTCTTGTGTTCATTGTGATTATGATTTGACTATTCTTAATGTGTACAATTATGTTTTAAATTCTAACTTGCAAGAAGAAAAGTTATAAAAGTCCACACAGTAATTCACCACCCCCCCTCTTAGTGTGGTTGGTGTGTTCAACACAAGGTAATATCTATATGAATCACTAGTAATGCCATTTGGTTTATATAATGCACCAACTACATTTATGCAATTGATGAATGATGTGTTGTGTCCCTTTCTATATTCATTTGTAATAGTGTATTTAGATGACATATTGGTTTATAAATCTACCTGGGAAGAGAACATATCACATCTCATGTAGGTGTTAAAGACTATAAAAAAGATAAACTTAAGAAATGTGGGTTTGTTTAGTAGTCATTGGTGTATTTGGGGTACGTGATTGGTGGAGGGGAACTCGAGATAGATCCCATGAAGATGGAGGCCATCCTTAAATGGCCAATTCTTACTAACATGAAAGAAGTTAGGACCTTAAAATTTATAGCATCCTTTTTGTCAATAACTACATAATTCCACGCCAGCTAGTAGTACGGGTTTCTAGTGGGAAAGAATCAACATAAAGTTTTCAATGAGCTGGAATGGAAGATCGGTCAAATACCAATTCTTGCTTTTCCTAACTTGAAGAATCCTTTCGTGGTGGAGATAGATGCAAGTGGATATGCTATGGGAGCGATCTTGCACCAAGGATGTAAGCTAGTATACTATCATTATGAAATGTTTCTAAAATGTTTCATGGAGGAGTCTTGAACTACCCTACATATGATAAGGAACTCTATGCTCTGGTTCAAGTTTTTAAAAAGTGGAATTACTATCTAATGGGAAAGGAAACTTTTATCCACACTAAACACAAGCCACTACATTATTTGCAACCTCATAGTAAGCTTTAGAAAACCAAACATTACAAGTGGATGGGGTTTTAATAGTAGTTTCATCTAGTCATTAAATATAAGAAGGGAAGAACTAATAAGTTGGAAAACATGTCTTCAATGCCATCCAAATCCAACATTACAACTTTGGGAATACTTATGCACATGGAATGGTATTTTAGCCATGATACATACTAAAAGATATGCATGCAAGATGAGGACTTCAAAGAGGTGTTTCGACAGTGACAAGGCCAAATTCATGTAAAACAAGGTGATGGTAAGGTTGACTATAATCTCTAGAATGAGTTTCTCTACAAGTTAGACAAGCTCTATGTCCCTAAAAGTGAAAGCTTGTAGCTTATCAGAGAGACTCACACCACCAAGGTTGCATGACATTTTGGTGTTAGGAAGATAGTTGCCAACTTACAAAGGTATGGATATTAGCCCAAAATGCAAGAAGATGTAGCTTAGTATATAACATGATGCATACTTTGTTGTACTAGCAAGCCCATTGATAGAAACCAAGGTTTATATCATCCCTTACCTATACCTACTCAACCCTAGTAAAACATTTCCATGGATTTTGTGGATGATTTTCCATCAACCAGAAAGAGAAATGACTATCTATCTATGGTAGTTGATAGGTTCAACAAAATGTGTATTCTTCTGCCTTGGAAAAAGACCATAAAAAAAGAAGAAGTAACAAATATGTTCTTTGAACATGTTTGGATGCACTTTGGGATACCAAGAGACATCATCTCAACTACAAATACTAGATTTCTTAATGTCTTTTAGACTTCACTTTGACAAAAAAAATGAATACCAAATTGAAGAGATATACAACTTCCCATCCACAAACATATGAATAGACATAGACATGAGCAGTCAACAAAACAAAAGTATTAGATATTATTTTCGGGATTAACTGCGTAGTGTAAGTCATTAGTCTATGACCCATATCCATGAGTATTAGTCGCAACTGACCAATAATTAATGACTCATGGATATGGGTCATAGATTAATGACTTACACTATGCAGTTAATCCCGAAAATAATATCTAATATCTTGCACTGTGAAAACCCCTATATGCTTAAAACAAAAGTAATTAACGTGACATTGGGCCCACTCTACTATGGTAGAAAGAAAAGATAAGGTATTATAATATGACAACTACGTACACATTTGACAAAGAAGATGGATATATTTTAATATCATTGTAAGAGTAAAGTATACCATTAGCTCCCATGGTGACACCACTTGATAACTTTATAGAAAAGCGAAGAAATCGTTTTGTCGGTTTCAATGGCATGACTTCGAATGTTGCATGACGTTCGACAACGAAAACAAATTAATCGAAAATCAGTTATTTAACATCCTATGAATATATATGTCGAAAACATAACATCTATTTCTATTAAACTTTTATTACTAAATTAGAC
>SNQJ01S0023203.1:146741-157779 GCA_010110895.2 Picea sitchensis | reverse complement strand
GAAAGGAAGACGCTGGAGGAGATTTTTCAATACTTCTTCCTCCTCCTTTTGGGCATCGGCTGCTCATCGTATTTCCATTGCCTGTGAGATCAATCCAACAATATATCTGTCAAATTTACTTAAAACATTAATAACCCCATTGTTCGCTACTAAAAGATGATCTAAATGTAAACCCAAATCCAGTCACTCCGCACGAACAATATCTATACTCATAATACCAAAGCAGAGATTTAGCTTTGCAATATTAGCATACCAGAAGTTCACATCTTTCTCAAGAAAAAGCAGTGAGGCCAGCTCCTCTCCCACGGAAGGTTCCAATTCCTGACAGTCTCTACTGATCTGTTAGTGGGAAAAAAAGTGTTGTTAGTAGTTCTTCAATATCAGAGCTCCAGTGTTGTTAGTAATTCTTCAATCTCAGAGCTCCAGTGGGAAAAAAAGTGTTGTTAGTAATTCTTCAATACTTGAAAAAGTAGAGTAAGCTATAAATACCTGTACAGGTAATCTTTCATTGAGTGGATTGTTCAAATGCCGAGTCTTTTGGAAAGGCAACTCACAACGCTGCACAGATATTTTAACAGATATTTTAGTTTAAAATCCGACCTATGCGAATAAAACCATAAGAATCTCATACACACCTTTAGCCATTTAACGCGAAAATTCTTGCCAAATTTTTTAAGACGTCCATGTCCGTCGTTCCATCTGGCTTCGTTGGGGACAGCACCGATTTTAGACACCATTATTGCACATCCCTGTAGAGGATAATAGTATATCCATGCATTCCACAATACGAAAGAGTTCTTGTTAATTATTTTTCAATAAGACGCGACCAGCGCAGACCTAAATGAATGTAAGGTACTTACATGAAAATGATGGGCTTGATTGACAGAAAATATAAGAACAACGTTATCACACGCATCAAAAGCTTCGTTGAGGATGGTCTCGTTTTTTGGCAGAGTTGCCCACATTTCTCGTTCTACAGAGAGCTGCAAATTCTCCAGATTGTTGCTCTTGATAATAAAATATCTGCAATCAATAATTTCACACATAGGCCATGTGCATATTAGAAGAAAGTTCCTGTACCAAACCGATCAATAACTCTACTAGAAATTGCAAATCATGTTGGAAACCTTTTAGTTCCTTCTGGAAGCCTTGAAGCGCGAGGATCGGGTTTCTTAATAATTTGCGGATATTTGGAATTATTTTCGGATGCTTGGTGCCTTTTAATAGCCTCTGAAACCTCTTCGACAGGGGGTGGTGGACCAGGAACCTTTTTATGCTTGTAACGACAATTGGGTCCATTGGGACAGAAACCAAAGTTATACCTACATTTCACAGACGCAGTGGTATCCCTCATAAATCCTTGAAATTCCCAAATAAAAAAAAATGTAGTGTAAACAGCCCTGATATAGATATTGCCACAGACTGAACCCTAATGGTATATATATTACTTACATGATGCATTCCTTGACTTCTTGAATGGTGTGCCTGTAGACGCACTGCCGGTTGAGACATTCTCCGTGTTTCACAAAGTGTCGGCAAATGGGCATCCGAGATTCGTCATAGCGGTGAAGAAAATTGCAGGTTGCATCGTCCTTCGTGCACAAATTTTCCAACCACTGCCGACATACGATCTGCTTATAGGGTTTCGGTCTTTTGTGGGGAGCACAGGTGGGCAATGACGAAGGATTTGGGCTTGCTTCCTCTTCCTCATCGTCGAAAACTTCGTCCTCGAAATCAAATGAAATCTTTTCCTCCATTAGATCGCCCAAGCTCTAATTGTTACTGGCTGCCAACTCAATCGTGATGATATTGTTCCCTTTGAACATTTGAATATTATTCACTGGGCAGCATATATATATATATATATATATTAGAATGAGTATTGAACAACATATCGTCGTTTATGTCGGCGCCCTCAAGTCTCCGTTTCTTCTTATGTCGGCGCCATTTATTCCCGTGGCCCATGCCCGCTGGTTGCCTCGATATCAACTCTTCTATTAGAATTTTGCAGCGGAGGAGATAGGGAAATATCATATCTTCTGGCTTCTTACCTTATTATTGTACTGCATTATTTAAATATTTGGGGCCCTTCATATTTGAGTATATATTCTATCTTAAATCACATAGATTCCTCCAAAATACTTGTGTACTCTCCAATACAAATTACCATAACTTCAACTTAATATACATAGCATTCCATTTATACTTTTTCTTTGCTCGCATAATAAGAAATCATTTTAAACATCCATTAATAAAATATGTTAATAAATCGACTTCAAACTTTAGAATTAGATGTATAATAAGATATAAAAGATATAAATAATGAAACTAAGAGAATATGGGCTTGAAGTTGGTGGACTAAAAAGTGATAATGGGGTAAGTAGGAACACACTCTCCTACTAGTGCTCAGAGGTTCTGGATGCTATAGGCTCATTGACATGGATGTGCGTGCGTTCTTAAGAATGTGTGCATGTTTTTCTGTCATGCCCTTTCCTTTTTTAAGAGACATCGATTTGTGCCCATTTGCACACATCATGCCTGGTGTTTTTAGCTTCATTGAGCAAATAGAGAGGAGAAACAAAGATAAGATTTTTACTTGTATTGAATTAATTAAATATATTCTAAAAGAATCTAGAAATTATAGAAATTTGTATTCTTATAGAGAAATCTCATCTGACCTAATTTATATGTCACACCTTATAAAATTGTAGTAGATATTATAAAATGGAACTCGAAGACAATGTAAATTTTCCACAAGCACACCAAGGTGGGGAAAACCCCAACCCACCACAACCACCTAATATAAACACACAGATTGATGAGGGGTTGGCCACGTTGAGAACACTTGTAAATGAATTAAGGGGCACAAGAGAACCTAGCAGAGAGTTATTGACCACTTCATTGGGCATCATTGTGAGGTCCATTGCAAGTTCCCAAGGGAAATTAACTTCTATTTCTGAATATAGGGCTAGAATGTTTGAGTTTTACAGCACTAGACTTGATAGAAACCAAGTTAGAGACTTGAGGTATTTCAAAACAATCTTTGATGTCTCTTTTTATTGATCCTCGAACTAGACAAAAAACACTTGTCAACAAGAAATGCATTTGTATGGACTGGTGTATTCACTCGTAGTTTAATGCTAATTGGATGAATAGGTGGTTCATGGTATTTGATAAACTTCCCTACAATAACATAGAGGTTCCTTTATATTTTTTGAGAAAATTATGGGAATAATTTATTTTAGGTCACCATGTGAACTACTTCGACTTTGGTGACTTATAGAGGGTGAGACGAGGGTCCGCACAGGACCAAGAGAATTTTAGGCATGATCCAATGTTATGTCCTTATCCCCCCAAGCGAAGGCCTAACCCCCTTTCCAAACATCCTCCTATTGTAGAGGGATTGCAATAGGTATAGGTATCTCTATCATCCTTGACTTGGAGTCTAGTGCAACATGGTCATTTTGTTACATTATCTCGGCAAGAGGTGCCTGTTGGTGATGTTGAAAAATGGGTCAAACCTTCAACCCCTAGAGCAGAGTGCATCAAAGAGAGGGAACATGGATATAGTAGTTGTTCATGTGAGCCTCACATATGCTCGAGTTGTGGGAAGACTTGATATTGGCGTATGGAGGCTAGTGGACACCAGAGCTTCATGGAGGAGGTTGGTATCTTAACCATCTCTATGTTATTCATTCTTATATATTTATATAGTATTTTGTGTATTTATTTTGATATTTTATTGTATGATGTTTTTCATTTGTTACGCCTGTATAGTAGACCCTCTACGTCAATAGATGCATTAGTTGATGTCTCCACCACTGATGCAACAATAGAGACAACCTACTTATTCAATGTACCACATACACAGGTATGTGTCACATTTGATAAATTCACCATAGTGATTTCTTTATTTTCTAGCATCCTCAAATTTATAATGTTCTTGTGTTTTTGTAGGTCGCGGGACTAGGAGGTTTCGAGCAATGTCCACCTGGGATGGAGAAGTCACCTACTTCATATGTATCATGTGCTGAGTTAAATCTTGTTTAAATCTCAAATTTGTTGTATTTGTGTTGTGGAATTTTACTATTTTGTACTAATAACAATATTACTAATATGTATGTACATTGTTGATATTTTCGCGAGTTACAGTATTAGTCCAGTCCTTGGAAAACTGACCACATATTTTGGGTTACCTATTTCTAGGCCAAGCGTCATTCCATCACTTGTACATCCCATGAGAGTTCATCACTTCTCACCCCCACAATATTTCTTATTCTATGCATCCTCAATGGATGCACCCGTAGGCCACCCATTCACACCACCTCTTCCAGCACATCCATCCACAATGGATGCACCAATATTCCACCCACCCCCACCACCATTTCCATATGTGCCATCCACCAAGGCTTCCACAATAGATGTTACCTCGGAGCAGGTTGTACAACCAAGCGCTCCACCTACCAAAGACTCTCCATCGATGCTCAAGATATTCACGGTGAGATAATGTGTTGATGGTCATTTTTTATGTATCATGAATAGAATTGATTTTATGCATCTGTGTTTAAATTTCATGAATTGATCCTTGTAATTAAAGAAGAGTGAATCACTAAGAGATTAGGTTCGCGGAGGAGGTTAACACCCTCACAATTTTCAGTACCATCTGTGGTGAGTTGTCTTATGTTGAATTACAAAGTATCATTTTGTAATTATTTTAATTCATTGTGGAAAAGAAATTATATTCTAACACTATAATTCTACCACTTATATTCTACATAGATTCTAGCACTACAAATAATTTATATCTATACAAAACCCTAACCACCTAGTTGTCCTTCATTAATAATACTACATCAACTACCCAATGAACCTTATTTAATAAAAATTCCCCCTATACACTATGTAACAACCTACTCCCTTAACTAGGGGAGTCAGGGTGAGACATAACATTCTCTCCCCTTAAAAAAGTAGTGTTTTCCACTCTCTACAATAAACAGCCCAAAAAACCAAGATCTACTCTCTTCCCCACAACTTGCACAACCTAAGGAATGGGATCCCCTTTCACTGCACACAGTCTCTCGGGCCTTCCCACTTCCCTCTAGGGATCCAATACACCCGGTTGACCAAGAATCTCCCAACCTCTCTAGAATTCCTCACATCAACCTTCACAAAGATCTAGAGCCATTTCCTCAATTGGAAAAAAATACATAGACACACAACCCATTTTTACAAGCACACATGCCATATTTCCAACATATACAAAACTCAATAATGGATACCTTGAAGCACAACATGGTTAGTCCTCCTCCCACCACTTTTCTTCTCTACCCACAATGAACATGTAAAAACTTTCCTCTTTTCCCATCGAATTTCATTTTTTCCCAAGAAATACCAAGCAAGTTGACTCTCACACTCTCCAACGTTGATTGTACTTCAGCCCCATGCTCCCAATAACCAAGGGTTGTGACTTGTCACACCCACCCTCTTACATGAATTCAATGATTCATCTCTCAAACACTCAAGGGGAAAATTAGAAGGTAATTTATACACTAAATTAAGATAATAATATGACTTTCCCCTTGGATCCCCTTTTATCCCCCTCTCTTGTGGAATCATAGACCCCCATTTTTATCATCCCTCTCTTATCACAGCTACTGATTGTTATTTTTATTAATCATTTCAATGTACATAATACATAGTTCAACCATTGGACATATTGAACAAGATGTGATCTTCACCCAAAACATATTGGCTCACCAGCCTAAATCACATTTACACAATTACATTATAATTTGTGGGTGAGTTAAAACTGGGGATGTTACAAAGAAAATGAGAAAATCCCCCAAATATCCAAATACATTCATGCATCTAACTTACCTATTCTCAATAATGACTACATGATCTCCACCTATTCACACATTCTGCATGTGGCCCCTTTATTATTATGCCAAAGACTATTTCATATCATTTAACCATTACATGTACATTTATACCCATATATGCCCATCTTTGGGTCATACCATTATTTAAAAAGTATGGACCCACAAATTAATTAATTGACTCCTACATACCCCTTAATAGGGAGGTTTGTGTAGGATCCTAACATCGGTATATTTCCCATTAGACATGATCAATATTGACAACCACATTTAATATTGCAACAGTGAGATCACATTGTGATGCTTTTTATGAAATCATTTTCAATTGAGCTTATGTATTTCTAGAAGTGTGTACACTAAAATATAGAAAAACCATAAATAAGTGTGTCTTGATTGGCTTGAAAATACTTTGCAATTGTTTTTTTCTTTGTTAGTATTGTGCACAATTGATGTTGAATTTTTATAGTCATTCACATTTTCACTTTCAAGGTACATAAATAGATTCCCTAAATAAGTAAATGTTTTTTCACTTCTTTCTTATGTTTCAAAACATTTCCATTGCATTGTCACTTTCCCATTGGCATTTCCAAGTTTCATACATCTCATTGAGTTGGTTATTACTTTCCTTTTGTACATTTACTAAAAATATTGTTGATTCACAAGGTGGTTTTAATGTATTTTCAGTGGACATGCAAGAAGCAACAGGTAACATAGTTCATTGCTATTAGGTGAAAAAATGTTAGATACATATCCTAATTGAATGAGTGATTAAAATGTTTTTGTATTATTTATACATGGAACAAATTCAAATGGATACAATACCTTGGAATAACCTTTGGTAGAATAAAACCTATGTGATGAACCAAATTTTATTAGCAGAATGAAATGAATACAGATTATTAAAAGATGCTTAACACAGAATAACATGGATACAATAAAACTGGTTTTCTATTCAATAAGGAAATAAGCTGAAACTGTAAAATGCAGCGGAAAACAAGCTTGTTGGAATGGTGGCGTCTTATCTCTGAGAAGAGATGCAACGACTATGCTCATTTGCAAGAAGATGATTACAATGAGGCTCTGAAGGCCTTTTTACAATAAACAAGAATGTCAAAAACCCTAGACATCCAAAAACCTAACCCTAGGAGATGAAGCGCCAAAAGTCATGTGGGCCTGTTTGGGTAAGTTAGTACATCAACTTCCTGGGGTCGTAACTTTTGCATACGATATTTTTTTTAGACGCACGATAGCCCGTTGGAAAGGTCTATCCGAGGAATAGACATCTTTATGCGATATATCAAACGAAGGCACCCTCCAGGGAAACTAAGACCTTGAATGAATGTCTTCCCCAGGTACTACACGTATGCCCCACCTACAATCACCTCTGT
Source organism: Picea sitchensis (assembly GCA_010110895.2). Classification (NCBI taxonomy): domain Eukaryota; kingdom Viridiplantae; phylum Streptophyta; class Pinopsida; order Pinales; family Pinaceae; genus Picea; species Picea sitchensis. The sequence continues at coordinate 150,512 of SNQJ01S0023203.1, read as the reverse complement.
AGGTTACCTATGAGTGTTCACTAAGGCTACCACCTCAAAATAAATGATCGAGAAAACACTCATAGGTCAAACCACACATAAGGGCAAGGTAACTCAACTTGAAGCCTCGAAATTTATAACTCATAGAAAGGTTTGTCACCAATGAAACCCTCGTATACATAGTAATCGAAGTGATACCGCAAACACCAAAAAAATTAGAGAGGGGTAATATTCCTACTTTCCCTGATGCAACCTCATGCTTGAATCTTATGCAGAGGAGATTCCCGACACATTGGTTGCAAAAATGGATTTTACACACTTTAATTAATTTTAGGTTTCATTTTTTGGCCTTGGAGAGCTAACTCTCCAATCCTATCCCAAGGCCCTAAACCTGTGTAATGTTGATTTTCTAGCAAAGACAAGAGTCTAGTTAATTTTAGATTACACAATATTTTCTTATGGTTTTTTTTTATGTCAAAGAAAAATGGAAGAAACTTTTATGGTTTTTATGACTCTTGAACCAACCAAAGAAATGCAAAGATGTCAATGCAATTTTTTCAATTCAATGAATGTTATCTATTGGAGGGAAAGATATTTTATTTTTCTTTGCAAAATTCAAAATGAAACCTTACAATAACCAAGCAACCATGCAAGACAAATCAGAACCAAACTTTTGAAAAGATCTCAAACAAAATACTTTCAACAATGCACTTCGTCCTTAATGCTTCAAAATCTTGTATACAAACAATTTGTTTTTGTTTGTTTTTCCAAATATGATGAAAAAGTTCCTTACTCTAAAAAAGAACAACAATCTGCAAATGGAAAAACAACAAATCAACAAGCAACGGCTATAGAAAATTGGTAGTGATGTTGAGAAGCACACTCCAATGTCTCTACAAGGATCTCAACCCAAAACGTACTATGAGGGTGGATCTAGTAATGAGCACAAATAAGAAGAGGGGAAACAAACCAAATGAAGTCATTATAGGACACTACCATATGTAGTCAGATGTATTGTGTGCACTTCCGAACTTCAGTGGATCACTAGACAACACACAAATGTACACAAGCAATCCAATCAAGCCACAAAAACACACTTCAAACCTAATTTGAAGAGAAAATGTGCAACAAAAGGACTCAACTAGAGACACGATCTAATGTAAAATATCAATCACATATTCTTGAGATCAAACACATCTAGATCTAACTAGAGAAATCTGAAAATTTTACAATTTTGAAGGTTTTCAAGGGTTGACACTTGTCATATGACCTGCAACAAGTGACTAGTCGTTGGACACGAGTAGTGAAACCAACGAACCACTACCAAATTATTGGAAAAACTAAATATCTAACTTAGATACATCATATCTGAGAGATATAATCCTTGAGGGATTACCATGAAACAAAATATCCAAATAAAAATAAAACCAGAGGATAATAGGTAAGGGAGACTAAACTAGAGAATAATCAAAGATTCTTCCCCAATGGAGTTGCGAATTATGTTATGGAGAAAATATCGGAAATGGACAGTAAGATCTCCTTAAGATATTCATATTGATCCTAGATAGATAGTGGGATAGACTTCTATGGCTTTCCTTAGAAACAAGAAATTAGATTCACAATTACATGAGTAGAGGGAAGAATGGCATACCTTATTTTGAAGGTTGTCCTCTGTATGTCGTGGTTTTTGCAGTCCTGAATTTCTAGCTCTAGCTCCTACAACCTTCTTTTGCCTACTCACAAGAGAAAAAACAATACCATTATACTTCTCTCCCTAGTGTTAAAATCCTAGATCTATCTTGGGCCTAGCATGATCTATGATGAAATCAACGAGATCTAAAGATCCATGAATGAAACACAAAAATCTGTGGGGAAAACCAATAATATATTAATTGAAATGATTTCAAATACATCAAAGTAATTACCTTTTAGTTTAAATTCATTCCTTCTTGTCCCTTGTTCCTTTCTCCTCCTCATATTTTCAACCAAGCTAGGAAACCTAACTGCAATTGATGTAGAATGGAGAAGTTCCTCTATATTTGGACAACATAACTCTGCAAATGATTCTTCCTCCTCATGCTCAATATTTTCCTTCTCTATATAGACTCTTGGAAGAGGCTTGGGAGAGATTCTATATCTTCTAGAGACCAATGGAAACTCGAATGTTGTGATTTCTAAGGATCATTCCACGAAGAACTAACTCATCTCTCACTCATCTCTTCAAAACTCCACAAATATAGTAGGTTAATGAGGGTTTCTCTTGTTTTGAATTGGTGTCAAGTGACATGTTGCTAGTCATCTCATATGTGAACAAGTACACCCCTAAAAACTTATCTAAACCTTGAGCTAAGGGTTGTGTCTTGGCTTACATATTCTTATGTGTCCCTTTTGACAATGTAGGATGGAAATCAAGGATATAACACTTGCCAAGCTTCTACAGAACATTAACCCCCCTCTGTTATTCTCTTTAATTTCCTATTCACAATTTTTATTCTCTACTATGGAACAAAATACAATAACATAGAATGGAACCCATTCTCCTCCTAGCAGCCAGATATTTAACATAGTCCGATAGCCATCTAGGGGTAGGGTTTTGACTTCTTCAATACGTAATTGTGATAAGGTTTTTGACCTTCTAGAATTTTCTTATAAAATCCACTTAGTGACTATCCCCACATGTTTAAGTAATGGAGATTGACGTGGCATCAACTCGCACCATGGTGATCAATGTGGTAGTTCAACTTGTGGGAGGCATAACTTTCACATACAAACTTAGATTGAGGCGATTCTTTCACCATTGGAAGGTCTCAGTGTGTAGAATATAGAAGAAGGATCCATAGTAAATGTTGAACCATAAAAAAAATGTTGTTTGATGCCTCAAAATGGCTCCTGAATATTTTAGATAGTTTTTTGGACGCAAATTTCCAAATTTGGACCAGTCGCTAAAATGGCTCTACAAGTTAATTCCTACAATTTTTTTCACCCATAAAGAATTGATATAGATGAAAAATAATATTTTGATCCAATCCATATAACATATACATTATATTTTTCTTGAAAATTAACATACTATTTTTAGAAAAACTCAAATTTCACATGGTTATTCATAGTTTCTATAAAAAAAAAAATTATAAATTTGAAAAGCTAATTCAATTTCCTACATTCCATATTTTTACACCATATTCAAATTCATTGTAAAGGTACCTTGAATAATTCCTCCAAGTTAACATATTTTTTTTCCATGTTTGCATTGTCATTAATGCATCATGAGAGACCATCATTAGGTTGCACCCACCCAAGAGTCTTTCATACCTATAGTTGGAAGTAATGTTAGTCATTATTTTATCAATGCTTTCATCCCCATTCACTCTAGTATTCATTCCATCATTCTCTCATTCATGCTCTAGGTTCTTCATGTTTTGTTTTCTATTTTTATCGATGGAAATTTTGTAAATTCAATGAAATCATCATTGTTAAGAGAAATTTGTAGATATTTGATGAAGTAGTGATGGTTATAGGTGAGCATAAAGTCTTGGAAAATTAGCAAACCTTTAACCATTATGCATTTACTACTCTTTGGATTCTTGAGGGCCACATATTCATCTTGCAAGTAATTCTCAAAAAGAATGCAACATATTATGGTCTTTTTACCCACAATAAAGAGCACTAGAGGGATGAATATCTCTAAGAAACTATGGAGCAAAGAAGGGTTAGATATTCTTTGTGTTTTGTGGTGTAGTGGAAGAGAATTCCTATGATGTTAATCAATGGAAGGGATACTTGTAATACTCT
>SNQJ01S0023203.1:112878-139609 GCA_010110895.2 Picea sitchensis | reverse complement strand
ATACAAGTTTAGTTGCATTTTAGTTAGTTTAGAAATTCCAAGTGAGGTCATTGTTTTGTATAAATGCAAGTATAACTTTGGCTTCTATCCCAATGGACCTAATTGTGGTTACAAGAATACAAAGATTTTGGGTCCACCTTCTCCTGTGGAAGAGGTTTTAGAGATCATTAAAAGGAAGAAAGCATCCAATAATAGATCTAGATATGGCCAAACTATTAGGAACCCTAACTCCTCGACTTCAAGCTTACCACAAGGAACTTCAAAGTTTCCTACATTCTCTAACTTACAGTGTTAATTTGTTTGGTCCACACTGAACTCTTATTCGTGCATATGTTCCATGTCCATATGTAACATTATCGATTTATATTTCTCCTCTTTCTTTATACAAATGCAGGTATTTTGTTGTCAAGTGAAACAATCTTGAAAATTTGCAACTCTCCTTTGAACGGGGAATGTGTGCAACTCAAACAAGAAATGAGAGCATTCTTAATGAATATTTTCATCGATTAGATAATGTTCTTATTATATTCTGAATGAACCAAGCCCATCATTTTCATGTAAGAACCTTATGAGTGATATGGAGGTTGTTTTGCTACATCTTGAACGCATTTAACAATTCTGCTTTTGAAACTGAGTTCATATACATTCCAATGCCTAAATTCACTTGTAGGGATGTGAAATAATGGCATCTAAAATAGGCGGTGTCTATAGTCAAGCCAGATGGAAATATGGACATGGTCATTTTATAAATTTTGGCAAAAACTTCCGCGTAAAATGGCTAAAGGTTAGCATTATACTATTTATTCTATTACTATATTCATGATGTTCTTCTATCTGCACATTTTGTTTTCAAATTTTCCAATCCATCATTTGATACTCATCCCTGTGCAGAAGAAGTTAATGCCAATCAATCCTGGATATAAATAACATATAGTGGATTGTTGAATATAAATAGATTCTTACCATTTTTAATGTAATTTTAAAAACGAGATTTTAAAACAAAATCCTTTCTTGGAAAGTTTTATTATAACTTCCAATTCAAAACTCACACCAGATTTATGAGAAACTGCACAGACAGATGAGAACTTGTGAAGACAGAGTGAAAGAAACAACAGAGTAAAGTATGAAAAGAGGAATGTGCGGAGCGCACTTGTATTAAGAAAAAAGATGAACTTATAGCTCAAGGCATAAGCAACAAATCAAGAATAAGAAAGGAAAGCAAAACATAGATTGGTATAGTTATCCATAACAATTGGAAGTGTATAATCAGATACAGTTGGAGTTTGTCATTAAAAATCCCTCTTAAACTCAATGGTTATAAACATCAACACTTATAATACCCAAGTTTTATCGTTGGAAATAAAACATGGTTTTTCCCAATGGCTTTGTAACGATCTCTGGGAGTTGATCTCATGAATCACAAAATTGTAGAGTTATTTCACCATTGTTGAGTCGCTCGCGTATGAAGTGATAGTGAGTTTCAATGTGTTTTCTCTTCTTGTGAAAAACATGGTTTTTTGACAAGTAAATTTATTAAGTGTTGTCATAGAAAATTGGAGTTGGCTGCTTTTTCATATGTTACATGTCATTCAATAATTTTCGCAGCCACACAACTTGACAAGAAGATGAGGTAGCAGTGACATACTCTGCCTCTGCAGAAGATATGGAGACAATGGGATGCTTCTTTGGTTCCCAAGAAATAAGATTTGTGCCCAAGTGAAAATCATATCCTTAAGTGTTTTTCTGGTCATCTAGGTTTCCTGCAAAATCACTATCAATGTAGCCAGAAAGATGATCATGTTCAGACAGAGTGTACCATAATAAAAAATTGAGTGTGCCTGCAACATATCTCAAAATTCGTTTGGCCATTTTCCAGTGAGAATCTTTGGGAGATTCCATGAACCTCGAAACAAAGTTGGTTGCATACATAATATTAGGTCTAGTAGTTGTAAGATACAACACGATGCCCACTAAAATTTTATATAAAGTAGAATCTACAGTAGGGCCTTCATCTCGCTTGCTCAATTTTCTGCCTAGGGGTATATGAGTTTCTTCTGGATTGCAGTCTTCCATGCATAATCTTTTGATGATGTCGATAGCATACTTTTGTTGACAAACAAAAATTACTTTGGATGATTGATCAACCTCAATCCCCAAAAAATATTTCATTATGCCAAGATCTATCATCTCAAATTAAGATCGCATGGCATGCTTAAAACTGTCTAATTGAAGATTGCCAGTGTATATCATATCATCAACACATAGACATACAATCATAATTTGACCTTGTTGATCTATTTTGGTGTACAGTGTTGGCTCATTCTGGCTTCCACTGAAACCACCCTTGATCAAGTAAGCATCAATTTAGTTGTACCAAGCTCTTGGATCTTGCTTCAAGCCATACACGACTTTCTTCAACCGATACACTTTGGCTGGGTGCTCTTTGACCTCAAATCCTAGTGGTTGATCCACATAAACTTCTTCTTCTAAGACACCATTCAAGAAAGTTGATTTGACATCCATATGGTATAATTTCCATTTTTGTTAAGATATTATGGCTAAAAGGGTCCTTACAGTATCCAACATTGATACTGAAGAAATGTTTCACAATAATCAATCCATGGTTGCTACGAAAATCCTTTTGCAACAAGTCTTGCTTTGTGTTTTTCAATCTGTCCCTTTCCATTGAGTTTAGTCTTGTAAACCCATTTTACACCAATTCTAGTCTTATGCCTTGGAAAATCGACAATATCCCATGTCATGTTCTTATCAATAGAGTCAATTTCTTGGTTCATGGCTTGAACCCAATGTGGATCTTTCGTTTCTTATTTGAAATATGTGGGCTAGCATGATAATAATGTAAAAATATTTTGTTGATTAAGATCATCCAACTGTTGATGTAGCTCTTTCAAGCTTCGTGTTTGTTGATTTTGGACTTTAGGGGATGAATTTATGCTTGAAGAAGAGCTACTTTGAGAGATTTCAAGCTGTCCTTGTACCTGCAATCATGAAAGGACAGGCTGATTTGTTTTCTATCCTGAATTTTCTTTGTGTTCAAGAAGTTCCAGCAGTGGATTTTGGTTGTCCATAGGACGATTTTCAATCTCACTGCAGAACTGGTTTTCCAGAAATTTTACATCTCTGCAGAGAATAAGTTTATTTGAAATTGGATGGTACAAAAGGTAATATTTATATGTCTCACTGTAGCCAATAAAGATGCATTTCTCACTTCGATCATCAAGCTTATTCCTCAATTCAGAAGGTATGTGAGCCAAAGGTTCTGAGATGAGCAACATTCAGTTTTTTCCCACTCCATGCTTCTTGAGGGACCTTCATTTTGACACTGGTGTTTGGAGATATGATTAAGGAGATAGACTGAACATGCTACAACTTCAGACAAAAATAAGTTTGACAACATTTCTCTCTAAGTAGGCTCCTTGCCATGTTCATTATAGTCTAATTTTTCCTCTCAACCACTCCATTTTGCTATGGAGTATACTAGGATGTGGTTTTCATGATGATGCCTTGTGATTTGAAAAAAAATGCAAATTATTTGGAACAATACTCACCTCCTCCATCTAATCTGAGTATTTTGACATACTTCCTGCTCTGTTTTTCATCTTTAGCCTTTAACTCCTTGAACTTTGCAAAGGTTTCAAACTTGTGTTTGAGGAAATAGATCCATGTTTTCCTGCTAAAATCATCAATAAATGTTATAAAGTAAAATTTTCCACCTAGTAACTTTTTTTGCAATGATCTAGATAATTCAGTGTGAACCAACTCTAAGTGTTGTCTAGCTTGATTGGAGGATTGTGGAAAAATATCTCTCTTATGTTTACCACGAATGCAAAACTCACATGGGGGATTTTTCTCTTTGAAGATAGGTAGACCTTTGACCATGGAGTTCTTCTGCAAGAGACTTAGACTCTGAAAGGGTAGATGTCGAAATTTTGCATGCCATAACATAGTATCATTGGGGGTGAATGCACTATGTGCATATTATTGGGTTAGATTTGCAGTTCTAAGAGTTAGGGGAAACATCCTATTCTTAGTCATATGGATTTCAGAAATCAACTTTCTGCTCGTAGGTTTTTCATAGATCCTATAGGATGATCCTTCAAAAAGTACCTTATAGCCATGTTCCATTATTTTTCCTACACAGAGCAAGTTATGTTTTAGATCAGGAACATGATAGACATCATGTATGTCTTTCTTTAAATCTTGTTTAGTCAAAACATGGACAATTCATTTGCCTTGGAATTTGACTAAAGATTCATCTCCAAGTGTAGTATCAGAAGCAACAGAAGAATCAATACATGAAATTAAATATTTGTTACATGTCATGTGATTGTTGCATCCACTGTCCAACAACCAGAGGTCCTTTTGTTGTTCATCAAACTTGTGGTAAGAGAGAAACATCCCATCTAAGGTTTATCCTTCCTAGTTTCAGACATGTGCTCTGCCTTAGTTCTGAGTTGCTTGCTTCTTCCTTCATTCAGATTAATAATTCCCATAATTTTTGTAGTAATAACATTGTGTGTTGGATTTGTCATTTGATATCTTCCCTCTTCCTCTTTGTTGCTTGAATTAATGATTTTAATGTATGTGGCCTTCACCCGAGTGATGGTTGTTGGGGCTTCTCCCTCTTCCTATGTGACCTCAGCCTCTCCCTCCGAAGGAGAATTGGGTATTGAAGGTATGGGCCATTGACTCATCTTCCAGATTGAGTCTAGTCTCATGTGAGAGCAGAGAACCCATTAGTTCATCTGTTGAAAAATTGGACAGATCCTTGGATTCAAGGATGGTTATAACAACCATCTCAAATTTCTTTGGAAGACTTCTAAGGACTTTCTAAACAATCCTCTTATCTAGGATGGCTTCACCAATCAACTTGATTTGGTTTACTATTCCCATGACTATGGTCATGAATTGATCAACATTCTCTGACTCAATCATCTTTAAAGTCTCAAATTGTGTTCTCAAGGTCTATAGCTTGATTTTTCTCACCTTGTCATTTCCCTGGTAGGTTGTGTTAAGAATGCCATAGGCCTATTTTGAGGTAACATCACCTGTGATCTTTGAGAACATGGAGTCATCTACCGAGTTCTGAATCAAGAACTTGGATTTGTTCTCTCTTTTCCTCTGTTCTTCCTGAGAATTTCTTTGTTGATTGGTCATGGCATCCAAATCAGCTGGATCTGGTTCCACATAGCCATGAACCACATCTGTTGGGTATTATTTTTAAAAAAACTCAAAATTCACATAGTTATTCACAATTTCAATAAAAAAAAATTATAAATTCGAAAAACTAATCAATTTCCTACATCTCATATGTTTACACCATATTCAAATTCATTGTAAAGGTACCTTGAATAATTCTTCCACATTAACATATTTTTGTTTTTCCATGTTTGCATTGCCATTAACGCATCATGAGAGACCATCATTAGCTTTCACCCACCCAAGAGTCTTTAATACCTATAGCTGGAAGTAATGTTAGTCATTATTTTACCAATGCTTTCATTCCCATTCACTCTAGCATTCATTCCATCATTCTCTCAAGCATGATCTAGGTTCTTCATGTTTTGTTCTTTATTGTTATCGATGGAAATTCTGTAAATTCAATGAATTCATCATTGTTAAGAGAAACTTGTAGATATTTGATGAAGTATTGATGGCTATAGGTGAGCATAAAGGCTTGGAAAATTAGCAAACCTTTAACCATTGTGCATTTACTACTCTTTGGATGCTTGAGAGCTACATATTGATCTTGCAGGTAATTCTCAAAAAGAATACAACATATTATGGTCTTTTTACCCACAATAAAGAGCACTAGAGGGATGAACATCTCTAAGAAACTATGGAGCAGATAAGGGTTAGATATTCTTTGTGTTTTTTGATGTAGTGGAAGAGAATTCTTATGATGTTAATCAATGGACGAGATACTTCTAATATTCTTCTAATATTCTTCGATGAGAAAATAGGCCAAGCATAAAAGAAAATGGATTGAGTTGAGAGAGAAAAGTATACAACATTTTTCCTTTATTCTAGTGGCTTCATAGCTTGGATTGAAGGCAGTATCTACACTATATACCTACGGATGGGTGAAACATTTCTCTTACATAAATAATTTTTTGGACTTTCTTTATGTAAATTGTACGTGCTTTAATTTTGTTTATAAATATGTAAAATTATGTTTTATTTTATGTTATAAAAATAAGTGTATCATGCATGCTATGTGCGATTATTCTTGTTGTTTTCATTGTATTTTTATATTCAAAGATAACATGGGTTTTATTAAATTCTAGTATTTCCTCATTGGCTTATTTAGTTGTTATTATGGGAATATAATCTTTATTTAGTTATTATTATGGGAATATAATCTCTATTTTTATATTCAAAGATAACATGGGTTTTATTAAATTCTAGTATTTCCTCATTGGCTTATTTAGTTGTTATTATGGGAATATAATCTTTATTTAGTTGTTATTATGAGAATATAATCTCTGAGGGAGAAAATTTGGAAACTGGAAACCTATCATATGGCCGAGATCGTTGGGTGGGGACACTAGAAAATAAATATGATACACTAAGATGTTGGACCACATTGAGGTGGTGGGACTATGGTATGGTTAGAGAGGTGATTTATATCGACGTGTTCTATCAAGGGGTTCACCAAATCATTGGCCCTTTAAACTACTCCTAATATAATTGCAATGAATACTTCATATCTAGATACAAAAGAAATGCCCAAAAATCAAATTTATAGAAGCATTATATGAAAATAAAAAATAAGAAAACCATTATATGACAATCATTAAAAGGTTCTTATTCATTAAGCACTATGATAATACAATTTAAAAACCCCCATTCGTATTAAATTAGGATCTACCTATGAATAATGGAGCCATAAAGAAGGATCAATAATGTAATCATTATTTATGTATTAAATATCTTATTGTAAATAATGAAAGGAGGATCAATAATGGAATGATTTGGAATGATTTAATTGTATATTAAATAGTTGAATGAGAAATTTAAGTTTATAGTTAATCTTTAACATGCTCCAAACCTTGAGATTAAATATTAAGATAACACAATTTTAATATACCAAGTTATTTTAAATTAGGAATTATATATGAATAATGGAATTCATAAATGAAGATCAATATTAAATATAGTGATTGATTATGTATTAAATAACTTATTGTAAATAATAAAAAATATTAATAATGAAATGATTTAATTTGAATTAAATGATTTAATAAGAAATTAAAGTTGATATTTAATTTCTAACATGTTATGAATTATTCTCCTTGATAGGGTCTTAGGTGGATCCATATGATGGGCATGCATACAAGAGATGAACACAACATCTATTGGCCCAAGCTTCAAGGGACAAAGGTGTCTGACACTTGGCTTAATTTCACCTCCAAGGAAATTAAGAAGAGTATCTACCTATTGTATGTGATCCATGGTGTGTTAGCTTTAGGTACTGGTGAAAAGAAAGGAATTTTTAAACCACTTGTGTTGGAAGCTAAGATGGCTTGATCATATAGGTATAAGCGTAGGGTGCTTTGTATGGAGTTGAGAATTGTGAAGTTGCATTTGCATGCTCTCCCATGTTTGGTTTGGGAGCCTTCTAAACCTTTTCTCCTATTGTTTTCATGCCTTCCTAATTCCCTCCTCTGAATTGTGAGCCTCCTCATTCTTATCATGCCCCTAGAGTGTGCTAGAGTGCGCAAAGTTTCTGGTTCTTTACAAAAACATTTGGATCAAAGAGGTGGTTCGATGTCTTCAACTAGCAACAGGGGGAGTTAGTCTCGTTGTTTGAGGGCCTAGGATTATGATTTTGAATTCAATTTAACCCCAATTGAAAACCTACAATATTTGAAGCAAACTCTAGAATATGAGATGGTCCGGGGATGCATGGTAGAATAGTTCAAACTCAAGGATGCACTAGTATTGGAATTTGAGAAGCCAATGGTTAGCTAAGGAATATGAGAAAGTTCCTACCTCCCAGGAAATCTTCTATCTCCCATCCATTCTTTGCATCCTCAGTGTGGTACAAAGAAAAAAAATTCTAAGGCCAAACCTCAGACTACCCTGTTGATGTAGGATCTCCTCCAACTAATCTTTGTGATCTGCAGTGAGAAGGAGAACCAATGTTAAAGGCTGGAGATGCTAGAACAAAAGGTAAACATTTTAAGTGATCTCTGCTCCAACCCTCAATAGTTTCAACATGCACAAGAGGAATGAGGTCGCTCTATCCTAATCCTCAAATGGATTCCCATTCATCATCAACGTCCCAGGATCAATCATATAGAGAATTCATAATCTGGATCGGCTACATGAACCAATGCTAATTCTTCTTCGTAGGCACATGTTTCAATTTTGTTTTCAAGTTAATGTATTTTCTTATATCTGGATAAACAGTAAAAAAAAATCAATTTTTGGCCTCTGGAGTGAAAATGTTTCCTTTGCCTAGTCCTAGGATTGGGTTGGTTTCCTTTGTTGGTAACCCAAGCACATGAAAAATATGAATATAATGTTGTTAGAAGATAATATGAAATTCTAACTTAGAAAAAAAAATCTATGAATTATAAACCTTTTAAACTACTCCCAATAGCATAATTACACTACATACTTTAAAATTATATAAAGGAATTAATTAGATATTAAAAAGTATTTCTCAATATATGACCATCACAAATACATTATACAATCACTAAAAGGTGCTTATTAATTACCCATTATAAGTCCTCTTAAATTAAGGATTGCTCGTGAATAATGACAATAATCAGGGTTAATAATGAAATGATTAATTATATAATTAATAGTTTATTGTAAACACGTAAAGCGAGCTGCATATACTTCCTACAAGGCTAACAAGAAGTACAATTTGTTTCCATGAAAAAACTATCAGGATTTGTATGTTGCCTCGCACATTGTGCTTACATTTGGTTGACTGTTTTTTATTCTGTCAATTAATTTCCTTAATTGAAAGCTCAAGACGCGGGTTTTGTTGACCGTCTAGAAACTCAACTATGTCGTCATCATTGGTTAAAAACAAAATCATGTCGTCATCATTGGTTACATGAAAGTGTATTCCATTTCAATTGATCCATTTAATGTTACATCCAAGCAAACGAGGCTCACTTTATCCCACAAAAATTGTGTAATGAAAATTCTCAAAAAAAGAATAAGAATGACGCGAAACAGAGCATCTGTTGTTTTCAACTACACACAAGGCCATATCAATTATTAAAATTAAATGCCACACCCGGTACACAATATATGAATGGTTCTTGTGAAAATTGTGGCTCACCATTAGTCTTAGCTTCAAAAGGGGATATTTGGAGTGATGTCACACACTGTCATCCCACCTGTGAGCCAATTATGAGTATGGACATCGTTGATGGACAACCTATAGACTCTCAAGTTTTTTGTTCGAATCTTATTGCATCAAACGTACCATAATTAAACATTACTATTTAATCTCAAGCTCCATCATAAGTGCATATTATTAAAAATATTATTCTCTTCACAATACAATCCACATCCTCAGTAAGTCGCGTCAAATGACGCTCTCACTGAACTAAATTGATGGAGTAAAAATGGTAGTTGGTAAACTCTGATTTCATTAATTTAAATTCTCTAACAAATATGATTTAATTAATTTAAATTCTCTAATAACTCGAAGGATCCAATAACACTTTGAATATACTAACAAATGAACTGTTAAAAAAATGTTTTATTTTATATATTAAAATAATTTTTTTTTATTTTTTTTATGTTGAACATTACGTTTATTGCAGAAATTTTAAATTCAAACTAAATTAATACACCATTAAACTTGGAATGAATGCTAGGAACTATAATAAGAGAAGGAGGATCAATAATGGAGTGATTGATTATATATTAAATAGTTCAATGAGAAATTTAAGAGGAATTTAATTTGGCACATGCTCTCAACCATTAAGGTGTACCGAGACTGGACACTAGATTGACACTTGTGCTTATATTGTGAGTGGTCATACCACATGGTTGTTGCCTCGTCCACTTATGACCTTAGAGTAGGTAATATATTTATTTATAGGCACCCTATATTCTTCTATTCCATTCATCCCCAACCTGACCCAACCAAGATGACCCTTCTTGTATGTTAGAGAAGATTTTTTGTTGATAAAACCATGGTACTACATCTAAGATGATAACTTCTCTTGCATCATCGACTCCACAAAATTTATGCATGATTTATAATTTTCAAATCGTTCATTATCCCTCCAAAATATTGTGTCCAAAACCATAAACCATGATGTGACATATTTAATGGTCCATCTACAGAATTTGCAAGGTAATAAACATTAACCTGCAACAAACATTAATTATGTGCTCAAAATTTCTGCACTGTGAAGAATCTTTCGATTTATGATGACTGGAATAAAATGGGTTGCGACAACTTTAAGTTGTCCATTATATCAATACAAATACCGGTGGTATGGACGACGACAATGTTAATCTATCCAATATATCAATACAAATACCAACGGTATTGATAGTTTAATAGTACGAGATATAATTATAGCCGGAAACAATAACAAGAAAGGTGATATGCAAGTTTCCTGATATGATATGATATGATCGATTTGTAGCTGGCAACAATAACAAGAAAGGTGATATACAAGTTTCCTGATATGATATGATTGAGTTGTAGCTGGCAACAATAACAAGGAATGTGATACTGATATGATATGCGATTCAATTGTAACAGACAACCATAATAATAAAGGTGATATGGAGGATAAGAGTTCACTATGCCAGAATTGTGGCGCAAGCCCTTAGCTAGTGGCCACATACTATTCTGAAGAAAGCCAAAAAAAAATAAGCAGATGATATGTCAGCAATGTTCCAAAAAATTGTGTATTGAAGATGATGCTACCTATGTTTTTTTCCAATGTTATAACCAGTCTTGGATGGCCACCTAGCTATGCTTTACAAGAGATGAAGAATTTCCCAATGACCAACATTACGTCTACAACGACACCAATGATGTTGGTGAGGAGTGCTTCATGTGACTAATATATATATATATATATATATATTCCAAGCGAGGTCATTGTTTTGTTTAAATGCAGGTATAACTTTGGTTTCTATCCCAATGGACCTAATTATGGTTACAAGCATACGAAGATTCTTGGTCCACCACCTCCTATGGAAGAGGTTTTAGAGATCATTAAAAGGTAGAAAAGCATCCAGTAATAGATCCTGAAACGACTAAACTATCAGGAACCCTAACTCCTCGACTTCAAGCTTACCACAAGGAACTTCAAAGTTTCCTACATTCTCTAACTTACAGTGTTAATTTCTTTGATCCAAGGTGAACTCTTATTCATGCATATGTTCCATGTCCATCTGTAACATTATCGATTTATATTTCCCCTGTTTCTTTATACAAATGCAAGTATTTTGTTGTTAAGAGCAACAATCTTGAAAAATTGCAACTCTCCTTTGAACGAGAAATGTGTGCAACTCAACCAAGAAATGAGAACATTCTTAACGAAGATTTTCATCGATTAGATAAGGTTCTTCTTATATTCTCTATGAACCAAGCCCGTCATTTTCATGTAAGAACCTTATGAGTGATATGGAGGTCGCTTTGCTCCACTTCAATGCCTAAGTTCACTTGTAGGGATGTCTAATAATGGTGTCTAAAATAGGCGGTGTCTATAGTCAAGCTAGATGGAAATATGGACATGTTCCTTCTATAAATTTTGGCAAAACCTTCCACGTAAAATGGCTAAAGTTTATCATTATACTATTTATTATATTACTATATTCGGGATGTTCTGCTATCTGCACATTTTATTTTCAACTTTTCCAATCGATCATTTTATACTCATCCATGTGTGAAAGAAGTTAACCCCAATCAATCCTGGATATAAATAATATATAGTGGATTGTTGAATATAAACACATTCTTACCATTTTTAATGTAATTTTAAAAACAATATTTTGTAACAAAAAGATTTCTCAGAAAGTTCTATTATAAATTCACACTAGATTTATGAGAAACTACCCAGACAGAGTGAAAGAAACAACACAGACAACAGAGTAAAGTATGAAAAGAGGAATGTGCGGAGCGCACTTTTATTAAGAAAAAAAATGAACTTATAGCTGAAGGAGTAACCAACAAATCAAGAACAAGAAAGGAAAGAAAAACACAGATTGGTATAGCTATCCAAAACAACTCGCAATGTACAATCAGAAACAGTTGGATTTTATCATTAACACTCCCTCTTAAAATCAATGGTTACAAACATCAACACTTATAACACCCAAGTGTTATCGTTGGAAATCAAAAACGGTTTTTCCCAATGGATTTGTAAACATGTCCAGGAGATGATCTCATGAGCCACAAAATTGTAGATATATTTCATCATTGTTGACTAGCTCTCATATGAAGTGATAGAGAGTGTCGATGTGTTTTCTTTTCTTGTGAAAAACATGGTTTTTCGACAAGGAAATTGTTGAAGTGTTGTCACAGAAAATGGGAGTTGGATCATTATTCATATGTGACATGTCATTCAATAATATTCCCAACCACACAACTTAACAGAAAGTTTATCTAGCAGGGACATACTCTGCCTCTACAGAAGATATGGAGAAAATGGGATGCTTCTTTGATTCCCAAGAAAAAAGATTTGTGCCTAAGTGAAAATCATATCCTGAAGTGTTTTTCTGGTCATCTAGGTTTCCTTCAAAATCATTTTCATTGTAGCTAGAAAGATGATCATCTTCAGTCTGAGTTTAACATAATCCAAAATTGAGTGTGCCTGCAACATACCTCGGAATCCGTTTGGCCATTTTCCAATGAGAATCTTTGGGAGATTCCATGAACCTGGAAACAAAGTTGGATGCATACATAATATTAGGTCTAGTAGTTATAAGATACAATAGGATTCCCACGAACCTTTTATATAAAGTAGAATCTATAGTAGGGCCTTCATATTGCTTCCTCAATTTTGTGCCTAGGGGTATAGGAGTTTATGTTGGATTGTAGTCTTCCATGCAAAATATTTTGATGATGTCTATAGCATACTTTTTCTAACAGAAAAAAAATGCCTTTGGATGATTGATCAACCTCAATCCCCAAAAAATATTTCATTATGCCAAGATGTGTCATCTCAAATTCAAATCGCATGCCATTCTTAAAACTATCTAATTGAAGATTTCCAATGTATATCATATCATCAACATACATGCATACCATCATAATTTGACCTTGCTAATATGTTTTGCTGTATAGTGTTGGCACATTCTGGCTTCTGCTGAAACCACCCTTGATCAAGTAAGCATCAATTTTGTTGTACCAAGCTCTTGGAGCTTGCTTCAAGCCATACAAGGATTTCTTCAACCGATACACTTTGGATGGGTGCTCTTTGAACTCAAATCCTAGTGGCTGATCCACATATACTTCTTCTTCTAGGACACCATTCAAGAAAGTTGATTTTACATCCATATGGTATACTTTCCATTTGTGTTAAGCTATTATTGCTAAAACGGTCCTTACAGTATCCAACCTTCCTACTGAAGCAAAGGTTTCATTATAATCAATCCCTGTTTGTTGCAAGAATCCTTTTGTAATAAGTCTCGGTTTTTTTTTTCAATGTGTCCCTTTTCATAGAGTTTAGTCTTGTAAACCCATTTGACACCAATGCTAGTCTTATGCCTTGGCAGATCGACAATATCCCATGTCTTGTTCTTCTCAATAGGGTCAATTTCTTGGTTCATGGCTTGAACCCAATGTCACTCTTTAGCTACCTCTTTAAAATATGTGGGTTGGCATGATAATAATGTAAAAACATTTTGTTGATTAAGATCATCCAACTGTTGATGTATCTCTTTCAAGCTTCGAGTTCATTGATTTTGGACTTCAGGGGATGAATTTATGCTTGAAGAAGAGCTATTCTGGGAGTTTTCAGGCCATCCTTGTACATGCAATCGTGGAAGAACAGGATGATGTGTTTGCTATCCTGAATTTTTTGTGTTCATGAAGTGGCAGAAGTGGATATTGGCGATCAATAGGGCGATTTTTAGACTCACTCCAGAACTGATTTTCTAGAAATTTTACATCTCTGCTGAGAATAAGTTTATTTGAAATTGGATTTTACAAAAGGTAAGCTTAAGATGTCTCACTGTAGCCAATAAAAATGCATTTGTCACTTTGATCATCAATCTTGTTCCTCAATTTGGAAGGTATGTGAGAGAATGCAATGTAGCCAAAGGTTCTGAGATGAGTGACATTCATTTTTGTCCCACTCCATGATTCTTGAGGGACCTTCATTTTCACATTGGTGGTTGGAGATCGATTCAGGAGATAGACTGAACATGCTACATCTTCAGCCCAAAATAAATTTGACAAACATTTCTCTCTGAGTAGGCTCCTTGCCATGTTCATCATAGTCTAATTTTTCCTCTCAGTCACTCCATTTTGCTGTGGAGTATACCTGGATGTGGTTTGCATGATGATGCTTTGTGACTTGCAAAAATTTTCAAATTATTTGGAACAATACTCACCTCCATCTAATATGTGTATTTTGACATACTTCTCGCTCTGTTTTTCATCTTCAACCTTGAACTCCTTGAAATTTGTGAAGGTTTCAGACTTGTGTTTGAGGAAATAGATCCATGTTTTTTTGCTAAAATCATCAATAAATGTTAGAAAGTAAAAGATGCCACCTAGTGACTTTGTTTGCATTGGTCTAGATAGGTCAGTGTGAACCAGCTCTAACTATTTTTTGGCTTGATTAGCAGATAGTGGAAAACTATCTCTCTTATGTTTACCACTAAGGAAAGACTCACATGGGGGATTTTTCTCTTTGAAGATAGGTAGACCTTTGACCATGGAGTGCTTATGCAAGAGACTTAGACTTTGAAAGGGTAGATGTCGAAATCTTGCATGCCATAACACAGTTTCATTGGGGGTGGATGCACTTTGTGTATATTGTTGTGTTATATTTGCAGTTCTAAGAGTCGGGGAAACATCCTATTCCTAGTCATATGGATTTTAGAAATCAACTTTATGCTCGAATGTTTTTCACAGATCCTATAGGATGATCCTTCAAAAAGTACCATATAGCCATGTTCCATTATTTTTCCCACACTCAACAAGTTATGTTTCAGATCTGGAACATGATATACATCATGTATGTCTTTCTTTACATCTTTGTTTAGTCAAAACATGGATAATTCATAAACTCAACTGTGTCATCATTATTGGTTCAGAAACTCAATCGTGTCGTCATCATTGGTTACATGAAAGCGTATTCCATTTCAATTGAGGCATTTAATGTTACATCCAAGCAGATGAGGCTCACTTTATCCCACATAAATTGTGCAATGAAAATTCTCAAAAAATGAATAAGAATGACGCCAAACAGAGCATTTGTTGTTTGCAACTACACACAAGGCCATATCAATTATTAACATTCAATGCCACACCCGTTACACAATATATGAATCATTCTTGTGAAAATTGTGGCTTCCCATTAGTCTTAGATTCAAAAGGGGATCTTTGGAGTGATGTCACACACTATCATCCCACCTGTGAGCCAAATATGAGTATGGACGTTGTTGATGGCCAACCGCTAGACTCTCAAGTTTCATATTCAAATCTTATTGCATAAAACGTACCACAGTTAAACATTACTATTTAATCTCAGGCTTCATCATAAGTGCATATTATTAAAAGTATTATTTGCTTCACAATACAATCCACATCCTCAGTAAGTCGCGTCAAATGATGCTCTCACTGAACTAAATTGATGGAGTAAAAGTGGCAGTTGGTTGTAAACTTTGATTTCATTAATTTAAATTCTCTAACAAATATGATTTAATTAATTTAAATTCTCTAACAACTCAAAGGCTCCAATAACACTTTGAATATACTAACCAATGAACTGTTAAAAAAATGTTTTATTTTATATATTAAAATAAATTATTATTTTTTATTTTTTATGTTGAACGTTAAGTTTATTGCAGAAATTTTAAAGTCAAACTAAATTAATACACCATTAAGCTCAAAATGAATGCTAGGAACTATAATAAGACAAGGAGGATCAATAATGGATTGATTTATTATATATTAAATAGTTTAATGAGAAATTTAAGAGGAAGTTAATTTGGCACATGCTCTCAACCATTAAGGTGTACCGAGACTGGACACTAGAGTGACACTTGTGCTCAAATTGTGAGTGGTCATACCACATGGTTGTTGCCTCATCCAATTATGACCTTAGAGTAGGTTATATATTTATTTACATCCACCCTATATTCTTCTATTCCATTCATCCCCAACCTGACACAACCAAGATGACCCTTCTTGTATGTTAGCGAAGCTTTTTTGCTGATAAAATCACAGTACTACATCTAAGATGATAACTTCTCTTGCATCATCCGCTCCACAAAATTTATGCATGATTTGTGATTTTCAAAGCGTTCATTATCCCTCCAAAAAATTGTACCCGAAACCATGAACCATGATGTGACATATTTAATGGTCCATCTATAGAATTTGCAAGGTAATAAACATTAACCTGCAACCAACATTAATTACGTGCTCAAAATTTATGCACTGTGAAGAATCTTTTGATTTATGATGACTGCAATAAAATGGGCGGTGAAAACTTTAAGTTGTCCATTATATCAATACAAATACTGGTGGTATGGACGACGATAGTGTTAAGCTATCCAATATATCAATACAAATACGAATGGTATTGATAGTTTAATAGTATGAGATAGAATTATAGTCGGAAACAATAACAAGAAAGGTGATATGCAAGTTTCCTGATATGATATGATATGATCAAGTTGTAGTTGGAAACAATAACAATAAAGGTGATATACAAGTTTCCTGATATGATATGATTGAGTTGTAGGTGACAACAATAACAAGGAATGTGATATTGATATGATATGTGATTGAATTGTAACATGCAACAATAATAATAAAGGTGATATGGAGGATAAGAGTTCACTATGCCAGAATTGTGGTGCAAGCCCTTAGCTAGTGGCCACATACTATTCTGAAGAAAGCCAAAACACAATAAGAAGATGGTATGTCAGCAATGTTCCAAAAATTTGTGTACTGAAGATGATGCTACCTATGTTTTTTTCCAATGCTATGACCACTCTTGGATGGTCACCTGGCTATGCTTCACAAGAGATGAAGAATTTCCCAATGACCGGCATTGCATCTACAACCACACCAATAAAGTTGGTGAGGAGTGTTTCATGTGAGTAATATATATATATATATATATAATATTAAGTTTCAATCTATACAAGTTATTAGAGTTCTCTATAGTACAATTTTAGCTACATTTTGGTTAGTTTGGAAATTCCAAGCGAGGTCATTGTTTTGTTTAAACATAGGTATAACTTTAGTTTCTATCCCAATGGACATAATTGTGGTTACAAGCATATGAAGCTTCCTGGTCCACTGCCTCCTATGGAAAAGGTTTTAGATATCATTAAAAGGAAGAAAAGCATCTAGTAATAGATCCAGATATGACCAAACTATCAGGAACCCTAACTCCTCGACTTCAAGCTTACCACAAGGAACTTCAAGGTTTCCTACATTCGCTAACTTACAATGTTTATTTGTTTGGTCCAAGGTGAACTCTTATTCATGCATATGTTCCATGTCCATATGTAACATTATCGATTTATATTTCCCCTGTTTCTTTATACAAATGCAGGTATTTTGTTGTAAAGAGAAACGATCTTGAAAAATTGAAACTCTCCTTTGAACGAGGAATGTGTGCAACTAAACCAAGAAATGAGAACATTCTTAATGAAGATTTTCATCGATTAGATAAGGTTCTTCTTATATTCTCTATGAACCAAGCCCATCATTTTCATGTAAGAACCTTATGAGTGATATGGAGGTCGCTTTGCTACATTCCAATGCCTAAGTTCACTTGTAGGGATGTGAAATAATGGTGTCTAAAATAGGCGGTGTCTATAGTCAAGCTATATGGAAATATGGACATGGTCCTTATATAAAGTTTGGAAAAACCTTCCGCGTAAAAAGGCTAAAGTTTAGCATTATACTATTTATTATATTATTATATTCAGGAGGTTCTACTATCTGCACATTTTCTTGTCAACTTTTCCAATCCATCATTTTATACTCATCCATGTGTGAAAGAAGTTAACCCCAATCAATCCTGGATACAAATAATATATAGTGGATTGTTGAATATAAACACATTCTTACCATTTTTAATGTAATTTTAAAAACAATATTTTCTAACAAAAAGATTTCTCAAAAAGTTCTATTATAAATTCCAATCCAAAAATTACACCAGATTTATGAGAAACTATGCAGACAGATGATAACATACGCAGACAGAGTGAAAGAAACAACAGAGACAACAAAGTAAAGTATGAAAAGAGGAATGTTTGGAGCGCACTTGTATTAAGAAAAAAAATGAACTTATAGCTCAAGGAGAAACCAAAAAATCAAGAACAAGAAAAGAAATCAAAACACAGATTGGTATAGCTATCCAGAACAACTCGCAGTGTACAATCAGAAACAGTTGGATTTTATCATTAACACTCCCTCTTAAAATCAATGGTTACAAACATCAGCACTTATAACACCCAAGTGTTATCATTGGAAATCAAAAATGGTTTTTCCCAATGGATTTGTAAACATGTCTGGGAGATGATCTCATGAGCCACAAAATTGTAGATATATTTCACCATTGTTGACTAGCTCTCATATGAAGTG
This sequence comes from Picea sitchensis, assembly GCA_010110895.2. Classification (NCBI taxonomy): domain Eukaryota; kingdom Viridiplantae; phylum Streptophyta; class Pinopsida; order Pinales; family Pinaceae; genus Picea; species Picea sitchensis. The sequence continues at coordinate 120,807 of SNQJ01S0023203.1, read as the reverse complement.
ATAGAGAGTGTCGATGTGTTTTTTTGTTCTTGTGAAAAACATGGTTTTTCAACAAGGGAATTGTTGAAGTGTTGTCAGAGAAAATGGGAGTTGGCTCATTTTTCATATGTGACATGTCATTCAGTAATCTTCCCAATCACACAACTTGACAGAAATATGAGGTAGCAGGGACATACTATGCCTCTGCAGAAGATATGGAGACAATGCGATGCTTCTTTGATTCCTAAGAAATAAGATTTGTGCCTAAGTGAAAATCATATCCTGAAGTGATTTTCTGGTCATCTAGGTTTCCTTCAAAATCACTGTCATTGTAGCCAGAAATATGATCATCTTCAGTCTGAGTGTACCATAATCCAAAATTGAGTGTGCCTGCAACATACCTCAGAATCCGTTTGGCCATTTTCCAATGAGAATCTTTAAGAGATTCCATGAACCTGGAAACAAAGTTGGATGCATACATAATTTTAGGTCTAGTAGTTATAAGATACAACAGGATGCCCACTAAAATTATATATAAAGTAGAATCTACACTAGGGCCTTCTTCTTGCTTGGTAAATTTTGTGCCTAGGGGTATAGGAGTTTATGTTGGGTTGCAGTCTTCCATGCAAAAATTTTTGATGATGTCTGTAGCATACTTTTGCTAACAGACAAAAATTCCTTTGGATGATTGATCAACCTCAATCCCCAAAAAATATTTCATTATGGCAAGATGTGTCATCTCAAATTCAGATTACATGGCATGCTTAAAACTATCTAATTCAATATTTATAGTGTATATCATATCATCAACATACATGCATACAATCATAATTTGAACTTGTTGATTTGTTTTGGTGTACAGTGTTGGCACATTCTGGCTTCTGCTGAAACCACGCTTGATCAAGTAAGCATCAATTTTGTTGTACCAAGATCTTGTAGCTTGCTTCAAGCCATACAACGCTTTCTTCAACCGATACACTTTGGATTGGTTCTCTTTGACCTCAAATCCTAGTGACTGATCCACATATACTTCTTCTTCTAGGACACCATTCAAGAAAGTTGATTTGACATCCATACGGTATACTTTCCATTTGTGTTAAGCTATTATTTCTAAAACGGTCCTTACAGTATCCAACCTTGCAACTGAAGGAATGGTCTCACCATAATCAATCCCTGGTTGTTGCAAGCATCCTTTTGCAACAAGTCTTGGTTTGTATTTTTCAATCTGTCCCTTTTCATTGAGTTTAGTCTTGTAAAGCCATTTGACACTAATGCTAGTCTTATGCCTTGGCAGATCGACATGATCCTGTGTCTTGTTCTTCTCAATAGGGTCAATTTCTTGGTTCATGGCTTGAACCCAATGTCACTCTTTAGCTACCTATTTGAAAGATGTGGTTTCCATGATAATAATGTAAAAACATTTTGTTGATTAAGATCATCCAATTGTTGATGTATCTCTTTCAAGCTTCAAGTTCGCTGATTTTGGACTTCAGGGGATGAATTTCTGCTTGAAGAAGAGCTGCTCTGGGAGATTTCAAGCCGTCCTTGTACATACAATTGTGGAAGGACAGGATGATGTGTTTTCTATCCTAAATTTTATGTGTTCAGGAAGTGGCAGCAGTGGATATTTTCTATCAATAGGGCGATTTTCAAACTCACTCCAGAACTGATTTTCTAGAAATTTTACATCTATGCTGAGAATAAGTTTAATTGAAATTGGATTATACAGATGGTAATCTTTATATGTCTCACTGTAGCCAATAAAAATGCATTTCTCACTTCGATCATCAAGCTTTTTCCTCAATTCGGAAGGTATGTGAGAGAATGCAATGCAGCCAAAGGTTCTGAGATGAATGACATTCAGTTTTGTCCCACTCCATGCTTCTTGAGGGACCTACATTTTGACACTGGTGGTTGGAGATCGATTCAGGAGATACACTGAACATGCTACATCTTCAACCCAAAATAATTTTGACAAACATTTCTCTCTGAGTAGGCTCCTTGCCATGTTCATCATAGTCTAATTTTTCCTCTCAGTCACTCCATTTTGTTGTGGAGTATACATGGACGTGGTTTGCATGATGATGCAATTGTGACTTGCAAAAATTTACAAATTATTTGGAACAATACTCACCTCCTCCATCTGATATGCGTATTTTGACATACTTCTCGCTCTATTTTTAAGCTTCATCCTTGAACTCCTTGAAATTTGCGAAGGTTTCAAACTTGTGTTTGAGGAAATAGATCCATGTCTTCTTGCTAAAATCATCAATAAATGTTAGAAAGTAAAAGATGCCACCTAGTGACTTTGTTTGCATTTCTCCAGATAGGTCAGTGTGAACCATCTCTAAGTGTTGTTTGGCTTGATTAGATGATAGTGGAAAACTATCTCTCTTATGTTTACCAGTAATGCAAGACTCACATGGGCGATTTTTCTCTTTGAATATAGGTAGACCTTTGACCATGGAGTGCTTCTGCAAGAGACTTAGACTCTGAAAGGGTAGATGTCGAAATCTTGCATGCCATAATATAGTTTCATTGGGGGTAGATGCACTTTGTGTATATTGTTGGGTTAGATTTGCAGTTCTAAGAGTCGGGGGAAACATCCTATTCCTAGTCATATGGATTTTAGAAATCAACTTTATGCTTAGATGTTTTTCATAGATCCTATAGGATGATCCTTCAAAAAGTACCGTATAGCCATGTTCCATTAGTTTTCCTACACTCAGCAAGTTATGTTTCAGATCTAGAACATGATATACATCATGTATGTCTTTCTTTACATCTTGTTTAGTCAAAACATGGATAATTCATTTGCCTTGGACTTTGACTAAAGAGTCATATCCAAGTGTAATATCAGAAGAAACAAAATAATCAATACATGAAATTAAATCTTTGTTACATGGCATGTGATTGCTGGATCCACCGTCCAACAACCAAAGGTCCTTTTGTTGTTCATAAGACTTGTGGTAAAATAGAAACATCTCATCTAAGGTTTCTCCTTCCTGGTTTGAGACATGTGCTATGCTTGAGTTCTAAGCTTCTTGCTTCTTCCTACATTCAGATTCATAATTCCCATACTTTTTGTAGTAATAACATTGTATGTTGGATTTGTCATTGGATATCCTCCATCTTCCTCTTTGTTGCTTGAATTGTTGATTCTGATGTGTGTGGCCTTCACCTGAGTGATGGTTGTTGGGGCTTCTCCCTCTTCTTTTTTAACCTCTGCCTCTATCTCTGCCTCTCCCTCTGAAGGATAATTGGGTATTGAAAGCATGGGCCATTGACTCATCTTCCAGATTGAGTCTGGTCTCATGTGAGAGCAGAGAACCCATTAGTTCAACTGTTAAAAAATTGGACAGATCCTTGGATTCAAGGATGGCTATAACAACCATCTCAAATTTCTTTGGAAGACTTCTGAGGACTTTCTCAACAATCCTCTGATCTAGGATGGCTTCACCAATCAACTTGATTTGGTTTACTATTCCCATGACTCTAGTCATGAATTGATCAACATTCCGTGACTCAATCATCATCTTTAAAGTCTCAAAGTGTGTCCTCAAAGTATACAACTTGACTATTCTCACCTTGTCATTTCCCTGGTAGGTTGTGCTAAGAATGTCCTAGGGCAGTTTTGAGGTAGCATCACCTATGATCTTTGAGAATATGGAGTCATCTATGAATCCAAACTTGGTTTTATTCTCTCTTTTCCTTTGTTCTGCTTGAGCATTTCTTTGTTGATTTCTGCTTGAGCATTTCTTTGTTGATTGGTCATGGTATCCCAACACTCTTGTGCTTGGAAAAATTATCTGATTCTGAGTGACCAAAATTCATAATTCTTGTTAGAGGTGGCCATTTGTTTTACAAAAAAAAATTAGTATAGAAAAAAATCGTAAATAATTAAAAAAACCACCAACGACGAAGAAAACCCCGTATAATTTCAGTCCAAAAAAAATATCAGTCCATTTGACTGGTTTTATGAAGAAACTTATTGTAAAAAGAATACTGCGCAGCAAAGAAATCGAACCAGAGGCCCACGACCACGATCGGAGAGAAAATCTATGAGAAAATCTGTGGTGCAAGATCATGTGGCCATGGCGTCGCCCAACGAAACGAGGTTGTCGATCCTACCCTTGAGCGTCGGAGTCTTGGGTTTGGTCCCAATTTTCAGGGGAGTTCGAGATAGCCCACTGATTCTATATTCAAAGTTCTCTTCATTTTGCTTTTTCCACTGATATTTGTATTTACCCACGACCCCATATAATCTATATAAATTTTCACATGCAACACGAATAAATTTAGTAAAAGTGTTTTGTGATGGATTTTCAGAGGTTTTCGCAAAATTATAAGTACACACCACTAGTTTGAGTTTTTACTGTTTTATATAAATTAAAAAATAAATTATTGTTCACGCTTCACAAATTAAGTGTGGTGTATTGTAAATTTAGGGGAAAATATAAATTTATACATAGTTTTCTTCTAAACCTTTTAATTTTTAATCATAAATGTGTATTTTATTTTTTTTAATTAAAAATAAATTTTATTTTTATTTTTAAAATTAAAATTTAGATATATATAATATATTTCACATTTCAATTATGTGTTTTCACAATACTAAAATTGATAAAGTTTATATTAATTATAGTTTTTCTTCTTTAAAGTTTATATGTTCAAATTAAGAGATAGAGTATTTGTGTCTTTTTAAAGTTTATATCTTAAATAGTATTTGTATCTTTATAAATTAAATAGTGGAATCTCTATTTTTTGTATTCCTTATGGGACAAATAAGAGGGTTTGAGAAGTGAATTTCATATCTAACCACATATTCATTTTAAATTATTATATTATTTTATTTTTTAATCCAAGTAGAGTTTGTATTTATAAAAAGGGGTTGTGGTGAAACAAACAACTTATTACATAGTGTTGATTTTCAACAATTTTGAGCCAAAAAGTTGATGGAGGTTATAAGAGAGCTAACTTCGTTCTAAAATTTTCTGTATTAGAAAATTTTGACAAGTTGCTTACATAAGAAGATACAAAATAAATATATTTCTAGATTGGATCACGAGTTCAACTTCTTGTCACCACAAATTATTCTCTTGAAGAAGTTTTTTTCTTCTTTACTATTGTAGTCCAAACTTCTATCCTTTTCGATGAATTCAGTGCCTATCCCTCCAATATCGACATGCCTTGATCTAGAGGTTCTAGTTGTTCCGGGGTCTCCACTTCTTTCGTCTGGTCTATCGAGCTCACCTTTTGGACTAGATCTAAAGGAATAGTTTAATCCATTTCCACTTAATCATGTTGTGCCACAACATGTTCTTTGGATGCTTCCTGGTCTATATATAGGGGAGTAAGAGGTTCCTCTTTGATAGGATCATGTGGATCCATGTCTTTCTTATTGGAAGGGGTGTCCATGATTTCTTTTGATTTTGATTCGGGCTCATCCATGGGAAAATCGATGGCATATGGCTCAAACTTTCTAATCATTTGGTATTCTTCCTTGGCACCAACACACCAAGTCGACCTACACTGATGTTTCCTGACTTTCCTTGGCCTTTTCGGGCAATGTGTTTCCTTGTGTCATGTTTCAAAACAAACTATGCATCGAAAAGACACATTTTAATAATCTAACTTTTGAGACTAGGACGAATTTTCACCCATTGGGATTATTTCAGCCTAAAATCCTTTACTAAAGTCTATTTCCATACATATTTGAGCATATGTGGTGATATTGTAATTTTCTATTTCATCACTTCATTAGTGGAATTTCCCAAGATAATTTTCAATGGTTTGAAGAGAGGGTAAACCCCAAAGGTGTAGAGTCAAATTTAGAACTCTTACCCAAACCAGAGAAGATGATAACTTATCTGTCATTGGATCAAAGGAAGGAGTCCAGGGTTTCATGCATAAACCATATTTTCCTTAGAACCAAGGACCTGAATTTAAAATCAAATATTTGTCTTCATCATTATCAAATATCACAATGAAAAACCCTTTTGCACATGGAAAATAAAAGATTCTCCTTTAATCTTAGGTTGCGAGAAGTCTGAAGTCCACTTGCATAGATTGATAAGATGTGGCCACAAACTGATGGACCGACATATCAAAGAAGTTGAACTATATATCGATGCCTTAGACACAAAATATTTCACCATCGAAATAGAGATAGTTGAAGCTTCCTGAACCATCAAACAATTAAAAGAATACCGCACAACATCTTTAAAAGAGGACTTACCAAGATTTCCAAAGGAGGGAGGAGGGGAAAAAGAACCCATAGAATGCATAGGGCCTACATTCAAAAGGGAAACAATGTCATTCAGGAAAGTGGACACGGTTGTCATATAGGGAGACACCACCATTGTGCTCGAAACAATAGAATAATAATCGTTGGATGCAATATCTGCCACAACATGGAGGGATTTTTCATCCATACCAAGCTTGGCTGCCGAGAGGGTCAAGGTTCCTGCACGCATGAGCCCAAGGATGAGAAAGTGCTTGGCTAGGGTCGAACCCTAATCAATACCACCATGAAACATTGTTCGATGTTGAGATAGGTTCATCACAAATATTATCCACTTAATAATATTTTTATTTTTATTAAATAATACAAAAAAAGGACTACTTAAGCAATACCAAAACTAGTAAAAAGAAACAAAACTCAAAAAACTCAATCTAAAACATCCAAAACAAAATTTAACATGAAATATAACAAATAAACATTTCCAAGGAGTTATAAACCCTCAACTTGACATATAAAGGAGTTATAAACCCTCAACTTGACATATAAAATGCTAGAAAAATACCAACACATCTCAGAGAAACCATACTTATAAAAAAATATTATGTCCAAGGTGTGACAAAGCATGAAGTTTGATGCATACACAACTACACAATAATCACAATCCTCAAATCAGGAGGGAGAGAAGGTAGGCTCCAAAATTTGGGATCATGAGTGGGCTCCCAACCATCACCAACCTTAGGAAAGCATATCCTTTTATATAACATTTGAGCAAGGGTTGAAAATTACGTTCTCTCTAATCATTATTTAAAAACAAAATGTAAAATTTGTGGACTTTGTTATTAGAGAAACTTGGAACTAAATCTGAAAACAAGGGAAGAAAAATTTTAGGTTCCATACAAAGAAGATTATGTTTTTTTTTTTTTAACATATTTTTTAAATATATGTGGGGAAATAATTAGGTTAGAGAAAGTGTTCATTTGCATGCTCTTTTCTCTTGAACATGATACTTTTGTATGTTTTCTTTGCCCATAAAATTTTAAGACTTCATTTAAATAACAAAATACAAAAATTTTAAGACTTTTTTTTAAATAACTAAATATAAGTAAAGGGTGAGTGCAAGCTAATGATGGTTTCTCATGACGCATTAGTGGCATTGCGAACCCGGAAAAACAACAATATGTTAATTTGTATGGATTATTCAAGGTACTCTTACAATGATTTTGAATATGGTGTAAGAATATGAAACATAGGAAATTGAATTAGCTTTCTGAATATACAACTTTTATTCATAGAAATTGTGAACAACTATGTCAAATGTGATTTTTTATAACAATGGTATCTTATTTTTCAAACAAAATATAAGGTATATTTTTTTGTTCGTCCAAGTGTCGATTACTTTAATGATGGAATTTCCTTTCAAAAAATTTCATACTTGTAGAGAACCTGGTTTTCTTCTGTGGTGTATTTATTGGAAATTTGTGATATTAATTTTATATTTTTTTTAAATGATCAAAATAAACGTATCCGTGAAATTACAACATCTTTTGTTTGTGCAGGCTAAGAAGGTCTTAAAATTATATTTTTTTTTTCTACAAATCGTAGATATTGGTCTCCTCTAGTGTCACATATAACTCATTCGAGAAATGGTTAAGCTGACAAAAAGTTATAACAAAAATAAGAGAGGTATGTATTCTAGGATATTGATA
>SNQJ01S0023203.1:76077-92781 GCA_010110895.2 Picea sitchensis | reverse complement strand
ATAATATTAAGTTTTAATCTATACAAGTTATTAGAGTTCTCTACAATACAAGTTTAGTTGCATTTTGGTTAGTTTGGAAATTCCAAGCGAGGTCATTGTTTTGTTTAAATGTAGGTATAACTTTGCTTTCTATCCCAATGGACCTAATTGTGGTTACAAGCATACAAAGCTTCCTGGTCCACAACCTCATATGGAAGAGGTTTTAAAGATCATTAAAAGGCAGAAAAGCATCAAGTAATAGATACAGATACGACCAAACTATCAGGAACCCTAACTCCTCGACTTCAAGCTCACCACAAGGAACTTCAAATTTTCCTACATTCTCTAACTTACAGTGTTAATTTGTTTGATCCAAGGTGAACTCTTATTCATGCAAATGTTCCATGTCCATATGTAACATTATCGATTTATATTTCCCCTGTTTCTTTATACAAATGCAGGTATTGTGTTGTTAAAAGCAACAATCTTGAAAAATTGCAACTCTCCTTTGAACAAGAAATGTGTGCAACTCAACCAAGAAATGAGAACATTCTTAACGAAGATTTTCATCGATTAGATAAGGTTCTTCTTATGTTCTCTATGAACCAAGCCCATTATTTTCATGTAAGAACCTTATGAGTGATATGGAGGTTGCTTTGCTACATTACAATGCCTAAGTTCACTTGTAGGGATGTGCAATAATGGTGTCTAAAATAGGCGGTGTCTATAGTCAAGCTAGATGGAAATATGGACATGTTCCTTATATAAATTTTGGCAAAACCTTCCGCATAAAATGGCTAAAGTTTAGCATTATATTTTTTATTATATTACTATATTCGGGATGTTCTGCTATCTGCACATTTTATTTTCAACTTTTCCAATCGATCATTTTATACTCATCCATGTGTGAATCAAGTTAACCCCAATCAATCCTAGATATAAATAATATATAGTGGATTGTTGAATATAAACACATTCTTACCATTTTTAATGTAATTTTAAAAACAATATTTTGTAACAAAAAGATTTCTCAGAAAGTTCTATTATAAATTCCAATCCAAAACTCACACTAGATTTATGAGAAACTACCCAGACAGAGTGAAAGAAACAACAAAGACAACAGAGTAAAGTATGAAAAGAGGAATGTGCGGAGCGCACTTTTATTAAGAAAAAAAATGAACTTATAGATGAAGGAGTAACCAACAAATCAAGAACAAGAAAGGAAAGAAAAACACAGATTGGTATAGCTATCCAGAACAACTCGCAATGTACAATCAGAAACAGTTGGATTTTATCATTAACACTCCCTCTTAAAATCAATGGTCACAAACTTCAACACTTATAACACCCAAGTGTTATCGTTGGAAATCAAAAACGATTTTTTCCCAATGGATTTGTAAACATGTTTGAGAGACGATCTCATGAGCCAAAAAATTGTAGATATATTTCACCATTGTTGACTAGCTCTCATATGAAGTGATAGAGAGTGTCGATGTGTTTTCTGTTCTTGTGAAAAACATGGTTTTTCGACAAGGAAATTGTTGAAGTGTTGTCACAAAAAATAGGAGTTGGATCATTATTCATATGTGACATGTCATTCAATAATATTCCCAACCACACAACTTAACAGAAAGTTGAGGTAGCAGGTACATACTCTGCCTCTGCAAAAGATATGGAGAAAATGGGATGCTTCTTTGATTCCCAAGAAATAAGATTTGTGCCTAAGTGAAAATCATATCCTGAAGTGCTTTTCTGGTCATCTAGGTTTCCTTCAAAATCACTATCATTGTATCTAGAAATATGATCATCTTCAGTTTGAGTGTACCATAATCCAAAATTGAATGTGCCTGCAACATACCTCAGAATCTGTTTGGCCATTTTCCAATGAGAATCTTTGGGAGATTCCATGAACCTGGAAACAAAGTTGGATGCATACATAATATTAGGTCTAGTAGTTGCAAGATACAACAGGATTCCCACTAACCTTTTATATAAAGTAGAATCTACAGTAGGGCCTTCATCTTGCTTGCTCAATTTTGTGCCTAGGGGTATAGGAGTTTATGTTGGATTTCAGGCTTCAATGTAAAATATTTTGATGATGTCTGTAGCATACATTTTTTGACAAAAAAAAATGCCTTTGGATGATTGATCAACCTCAATCCCCCAAAAATATTTCATTATGCCAAGATGTGTCATCTCAGATTCAGATCGCATGGCATGCTTAAAACTATCTAATTGAAGATTTCCAGTGTATATCATATCATCAACATACATGCATACCATCATAATTTGACCTTGCTAATATGTTTTGGTGTACAGTGTTGGCACATTATGGCTTCTGCTGAATCCACCCTTGATCAAGTAAGCATCAATTTTGTTGTACCAAGCTCTTGGAACTTTCTTCAAGCCATACAAGGCTTTCTTCAACCGATACACTTTAGATGGGTGCTCTTTCACCTCAAATCCTAGTGGCTGATCCACATATACTTCTTCTTCTAGGACACCATTCAAGAAAGTTGATTTTACATCCATATGGTATACTTTCCATTTGTGTTAAGCTATTATTGCTAAAACGGTCCTTAGAGTATCCAACCTTCCTACTGAAGCAAAGGTTTCACCATAATCAATCCCTGGTTGTTCCAAGAATCCTTTTGCAATAAGTCTTGGTTTGTGTTTTTCAATATGTCCCTTTTCATAAAGTTTAGTCTTGTAAACCCATTTGACACCAATGCTAGTCTTATGCCTTGGCAGATCGACAATATCCCATGTCTTGTTCTTCTCAATAGGGTTAATTTCTTGGTTCATGGCTTGAACCCAATGTCACTCTTTAGCTACCTCTTTAAAATATGTGGGTTGGCATGATAATAATGTAAAAGCATTTTGTTGATTAAGATCATCCAACTGTTGATGTATCTCTTTGAAGCTTCGAGTTCGTTGATTTTGGACTTCGGGGGATGAATTTATGCTTGAAGAAGAGTTGTTCTGGGAGCTTTCAGGCCATCCTTGTACATGAAATCATGGAAGAATAGGATGATGTGTTTGCTATCCTGAATTTTGTGTGTTCAGGAAGTGGCAACAATGGATATTGGCTATCAATAGGGCGATTTTCAGACTCACTCCAAAACTGATCTTCTAGAAATTTTACATCTCTGTTGAGAATAAGTTTAATTGAAATTGGATTTTACAAAAGGTAGGCTTTAGATGTCTCACTGTAGCCAATAAAAATGCATTTCTCACTTCGATCATCAAGATTGTTCCTCAATTCAGAAGGTATGTGAGTGAATGCAATGCAACCAAAGGTTCTGAGATGAGCAACATTCAGTTTTGTCCCACTCCATGCTTCTTGAGGGACCTTCCTTTTCACACTGGTGGTTGGAGATCGATTCAGGAGATAGACTGAACATGCCACATCTTCAGCCCAAAATAAATTTGACAAACATTTCTCTCTAAGTAGGCTCCTTGCCATGTTCATCATAGTCTATTTTTTCCTCTCAGTCACTCCATTTTGTTGTGGAGTATACCTAGATGTGGTTTGCATGATGATGCCTTGTGACTTGAAAAAATTTGCAAATTATTTGGAACAATACTCACCTCCATCTGATATGTGTATTTTGACATACTTCTCGCTCTGTTTTTCAACTTCAACCTTGAACTCCTTGAAATTTGTGAAGGTTTCATACTTGTGTTTGAGGAAATAGATCCATGTTTTTCTGCTAAAATCATCAATAAATGTTAGAAGTTAAAAGATGCCACCTAGTGACTTTGTTTGCATTGGTCCAGATAGGTCAGTGTGAACCAGCTCTAACTATTGTTTGGCTTGATTAGCGGATAGTGGAAAACTATCTCTCTTATGTTTACCACTAAGGCAAGACTCACATGGGGGATTTTTCTCTTTGAAGATAGTTAGACCTTTGACCATGGAGTGCTTTTGCAAGAGACTTAGACTCTGAAAGGGTAGATTTTGAAATCTTGCATGCCATAACATAGTTTCATTGGGGGTGGATGCACTTTGTGTATATTTTTGTGTTAGATTTGCATTTCTAAGAGTCGGGGGAAATATCCTATTCCTAGTCATATGGATTTTAGAAATCAACTTTATGCTCAGATATTTTTCATAGATCCTATAGGATGATCCTTCAAAAAGTACCGTATAGCCATGTTCCATTAGTTTTCCCACACCCAACAAGTTATGTTTCAGATCTGGAACATGATATACATCATGTATGTCTTTCTTTACATCTTTGTTTAGTCAAAACATGGATAATTCAGAAACTTAACGGTGTCATCATTATTAGTTCAGAAACTCAATCGTGTAGTCATCATTGGTTACATGAAAGCGTATTCCATTTCAATTGAGGCATTTAATGTTACATCCAAGCAGACGAGGCTCACTTTATCCCACACAAATTGTGTAATGAAAATTCTCAAAAAATGAATAAGAATGACGCCAAACAGAGCATCTGTTGTTTGCAACTACATACAAGGCCATATCAAATATTAACATTCAATGCCACACTCGGTACACAATATATGAATCTTTCTTGTGAAAATTGTGGCTTTCCATTAGTCTTAGATTCAAATGGGGATCTTTGGAGTGATGTTACACACTATCGTCCCACCTGTGAGCCAATTATGAGTATGGACGTTGTTGATGGCCAACCGCTAGCCTCTCAAGTTTCGTGTTCGAATCTTATTGCATCAAATGTACCACAGTTAAACATTACTATTTAATCTCAGGCTTCATCATAAGTGCATATTATTAAAAATATTATTTGCTTCAAAATACAATCCACATCCTCAGTAAGTCACGTCAAATGACACTCTCACTGAACTAAATTGATGGAGTAAAAGTGGCAATTGGGTGTAAACTCTGATTTCATTAATTTAAATTCTCTAACAAATATGATTTAATTAATTTAAATTCTCTAACAACTTGAAGGCTCCAATAACACTTTGAATATACTAACAAATGAACTGTTAAAAAAATGTTTTATTTTATATATTAAATATATATATATATATATATATATATATATATATATATATATATTTATGTTGAACATTAAGTTTATTGCATAAATTTTAAATTCAAACTAAATTAATACACCATTAAACTCGGAATGAATGCTAGGAACTATAATAAGACAAGGAGGATCAATAATGGAGTTATTTATTATATATTAAATAGTTTAATGAGAAATTTAAGAGGAAGTTAATTTGGCACATGCTCTCAACCATTAAGGTGTACCGAGACTAGACACTAGATTGACACTTGTGCTTAGATTGTGACTGGTCATACCACATGGCTGTTGCCTCATCCAATTATGACCTTAGAGTAGGTTATATATTTATTTACAGGCACCCTATATTCTTGTATTCCATTCATCCCCAACCTGACACAACCAAGATGACCCTTCTTGTATGTTAGTGAAGCGTTTTTGTTGATAAAATCACAGTACTACATCTAAGATGATAACTTCTCTTGCATCATCTACATGATTTATGATTTTCAAAGTGTTCATTATCCCTCCAAAAAATTGTGCCCGAAACCATGAACCATGATGTGACATATTTAATGGTCCATCTCTAGAATTTGCAAGGTAATAAACATTAACCTGCAACCAACATTAATTACGTGCTCAAAATTTCTGCACTGTGAAGAATCTTTTGATTTATGGTGATTGCAATAAAATGGGCAGCAAAAAATTTAAGTTGTCCATTATATCAATACAAATACCGGCGGTATGGACGGTGACAGTGTTAAGCTATCCAATATATCAATACAAATACGAACGGTATTGATAGTTTAATAGTATGAGATAAAATTATAGCCGGAAACAATAACAAGAAAGGTGATATACAAGTTTCCTTATATGATATGATATGATCGAGTTGTAGCTGGAAACAATAACAATAAAGGTGATATACAAGTTTCTTGATATGATATGATTGAGTTGTAGGTGGCAACAATAACAAGGAATGTGATATTGATATGATATGTGATTGAATTGTAACATGCAACAATAATAATAAAGGTGATATGGAGGATAAGAGTTCACTATGCCAGAATTGTGGCACAAGCCCTTAGCTAGTGGCCACATACTATTCTGAAGAAAGCCAAAACACAATAAGAAGATGGTATGTCAGCAATGTTCCAAAAATTTGTGTACTGAAGATGATGCTACCTATGTTTTTTTCCAATGCTATGACCACTCTTGGATGGCCACCTGGCTATGCTTCACAAGAGATGAAGAATTTCCCAATGACCGGCATTGCATCTACAACCACACCAATAAAGTTGGTGAGGAGTGCTTCATGTGAGTAATATATATATATATATATATATATAATATGAAGTTTCAATCTATACAAGTTATTAGATTTCTCTACAGTACAAGTTTAGCTGCATTTTGGTTAGTTTGAAAATTCCAAGCGAGGTCATTGTTTTTTTTAAATGAAGGTGTAACTTTGGTTTCTATCCCAATGGACCTAATTGTGGTTACAAGCATACAAAGCTTCCTGGTCCACCGCCTCCTATGGAAAAGGTTTTAGAGATCATTAAAAGAAAGAAAAGCATCCAGTAATAGATCCAGATACGACCAAACTATCAGGAACCCTAACTCCTCAACTTCAAGCTTACCACAAGGAACTTCAAGGTTTCCTACATTTGCTAACTTACAGTGTTAATTTGTTTGGTCCAAGGTGAACTCTTATTTGTGCATATGTTCCATGTCCATATGTAACATTATCGATTTATATTTTCCATGTTTCTTTATACAAATGCAGGTATTTTGTTGTAAAGAGAAACAATCTTGAAAAATTGAAACTCTCCTTTGAACGAGGAATGTTTGCAACTAAACCAAGAAATGAGAACATTCTTAATGAAGATTTTCATCGATTAGATAAGGTTCTTCTTATATTCTCTATGAACCAAGCCCGTCATTTTCATGTAAGAACCTTATGAGTGATATGGAGGTCGCTTTGCTACATTCCAATGCTTAAGTTCACTTGTAGGGATGTGCAATAATGGTGTCTAAAATAGGCGGTGTCTATAGTCAAGCTATATGGAAATATGGACATGATCCTTATATAAAGTTTGGCAAAACCTTCCACGTAAAATGGCTAAAGTTTAGCATTATACTATTTATTATATTATTATATTCGGGATGTTCTTCTATCTGCACATTTTCTTGTCAACTTTTCCAATCCATCATTTTATACTCATCCATGTGTGAAAGAAGTTAACCCCAATCAATCCTGGATACAAATAATATATAGTGGATTGTTGAATATAAACACGTTCTTACCATTTTTAATGTAATTTTAAAAACAATATTTTGTAACAAAAAGCTTTCTCGGAAAGTTCTATTATAAATTCCAATCCAAAAATCACACCAAATTTATGAGAAACTACGCAAACAGATGATAACATACACAAACAGAGTGAAAGAAACAACAGAGACAACAAAGTAAAGTATGAAAAGAGGAATGTTTGGAGCCCACTTGTATTAAGAAAAAAAATGAACTTATAGCTCAAGGAGAAACCAAAAAATCAAGAACAAGAAAGGAAAGCAAAACACAGATTGGTATAGCTATCCAGAACAACTCGCAGTGTACAATCATAAACAGTTGGATTTTATCATTAACACTCCCTGTTAAAATCAATGGTTACAAACATCAACACTTATAACACCCAAGTGTTATCGTTGGAAATCAAAAATGGTTTTTCCCAATGGCTTTGTAAAGATGTTTGGGAGATGATCTCACGAGCCACAAAATTGTAGATATATTTCACCATTGTTGACTAGCTCTCATATGAAGTGATAGAGAGTGTCAATGTGTTTTCTGTTCTTATGAAAAACATGGTTTTTCGACAAGGAAATTGTTGAAGTGTTGTCACAGAAAATGGGAGTTGGCTCATTTTTCATATGTGACATGTCATTCAATAATCTTCCCAGTCACACAACTTGATAGAAATCTGAGGTAGCAGGGACATACTCTGCCTCTACAGAAGATATGGAGACAATGTGATGCCTCTTTGATTCCCAAGAAATAAGATTTGTGCCTGAGTGAAAATCATATCCTGAAGTTCTTTTCTGGTCATCTAGGTTTCCTTCAAAACCACTATCATTGTAGCCAGAAATATGATCATCTTCATTCTGAGTGTACCATAATCCAAAATTGAGTGTGCCTGCAACATACCTCTGAATCTGTTTGGCCATTTTCCAATGAGAATCTTTGGGAGATTCCATGAACCTGGAAACAAAGCCGGATGCATACATAATATTAGGTCTAGTAGTTATAAGATACAACATGATGCCCACTAAAATTATATATAAAGTAGAATCTACAATAGGGCCTTCATCTTGCTTGCTCAATTTTGTGCCTAGGGGTATAGGAGTTTATGTTGGATTGTAGTCTTCCATGCAAAATATTTTGATGATGTCTGTAGCATACTTTTGCTGACAAACAAACATTCCTTTGGATGATTGATCAACCTCAATCTCCAAAAAATATTTCATTATGCCAAGATGTGTCATCTCAAATTCAGATCGCATGGCATGATTAAAACTATCTAATTGAATATTTCTAGTGTATATCATATCATCAACATACATGCATACAATCATAATTTGAACTTGTTGATCTGTTTTGCTGTATAGTGTTGGCACATTCTGGCTTCTGCTGAAACCACACTTGATCAAGTAAGCATCAATTTTGTTGTACCGAGATCTTGGAGCTTGCTTCAAGCCATACACGGCTTTCCTCAACCGATACACTTTGGATGGGTGCTCTTCGACCTCAAATCCTAGTGGTTGATCCACATATACTTCTTCTTCTAGGACACCATTCAAGAAAGTTGATTTGACATCCATACGGTATACTTTCCATTTGTGTTAAGCTATTATTTCTAAAACGGTCTTTACAGTATCCAACCTTGCAACTAAAGGAATGGTTTCACCATAATCAATCCCCGGTTGCTGCAAGAATCCTTTTGCAACAAGTCTTGGTTTGTATTTTTCAATCTGTCCCTTTTCATTGAGTTTAGTCTTGTAAACCCATTTGACACTAATGCTAGTCTTATGCCTTGGCAGATCAACATGATCCCATGTCTTGTTCTTCTCAATAGGGTCAATTTCTTGGTTCATGGTTTGAACCCAATATCACTCTTTAGCTACCTCTTTTAAAGATGTGGGTTGGCATGATAATAATGTAAAAACATTTTGTTGATTAAGATCATCCAACTGTTGATGTATCTCTTTCAAGCTTCGAGTTCGTTGATTTTGGACTTCAGGGGATGAATTTCTGCTTGAAGAAGAGCTTCTCTGGGAGATTCCAGGCCATCCTTGTACATGAAATCATGGAAGGTCAAGATGATGCGTTTTCTATCCTGAATTTTATGTGTTCAGGAAGTGGCAACAGTGGATATTGGCTATCAATAGGGCAATTTTCAGTCTCACTCCAGAACTGATTTTCCAGAAATTTTATATCTCCGCTGAGAATAAATTTAATTGAAATTGGATTGTACAGATGGTAATCTTTATATTTCTCACTGTAGCCAATAAAAATGCATTTCTCACTTCGATCATCAAGTTTTTTCCTCAATTCGGAAGGTATGTGAGTGAATGCAATGCAGCCAAAGGTTCTGAGATGAGAGACATTCAGTTTTGTCCCACTCCATGCTTCTTGAGGGACCTACATTTTGACACTGGTGGTTGGAAATCAATTCAAGAGATAGACTGAACATGCTACATCTTCAACCCAAAATAAATTTGACAAACATTTCTCTATGAGTAGGGTCCTTGCCATGTTCATCATAGTCTAATTTTTCCTCTCAGTCACTCCAGTTTGTTGTGGAGTATACCTGGATGTGGTTTGCATGATGATGCAATTGTGACTTGCAAAAATTTGCAAATTATTTGGAACAATACTCACCTCCTCCATATGATATGCGTATTTTGACATACTTCTTGCTCTATTTTTAAGCTTCATCCTTGAACTCCTTGAAATTTGTGAAGGTTTCAGACTTGTGTTTGAGGAAATAGATCCATGTTTTCCTGCTAAAATCATCAATAAATGTTAGAAAGTAAAAGATGCCACCTAGTGACTTTGTTTGCATTGCTCCAGATAGATCAGTTTGAGCCAACTCTAAGTGTTGTTTGGCTTGATTAGATAGTGGAAAACAATCTCTCTTATGTTTACCACTAATGCAAGACTCACATGGGGGATTTTTCTCTTTGAATATAGGTAGACCTTTGACCATGGAGTGCTTTTGCAAGAGACTTAGACTCTGAAAGGGTAGATGTCGAAATATTGCATGCCATAACATAGTTTCATTGGGGGTGGATGCACTTTGTGTATATTGTTGGGTTAGATTTGCAATTCTAAGAGTCGGGGGAAACATCCTATTCATATTCATATGGATTTTAGAAATCAACTTTATGATCAGATGTTTTTCATAGATCGTATAGGATGATCCTTCAAAAAGTACCGTATAGCCATGTTCCATTAGTTTTCCTACACTCAACAAGTTATGTTTCAGATCTAGAACATGATATACATCTTGTATGTCTTTCTTTACATCTTGTTTAGTCAAAACATGGATAATTCATTTGCCTTGGACTTTGACTAAAGAGTCATATCCAAGTGTAATATCAGAAGAAACGAAATAATCAATACATGAAATTAAATCTTTGTTACATGTCATGTGATTGCTGGATCCATCGTCCAACAACCAAAGGTCCTTTTGTTGTTCATAAGACTTGTGGTAAGATAGAAACATCTCATCTGAGGTTTCTCCTTCTTGGTTTGAGACATGTGCTATGCTTGAGTTCTAAGCTTCTTGCTTCTTCTTGCATTCAGATTCATAATTCCCATACTTTTTGTAGTAATAACATTGTATGTTGGATTTGTCATTGGATATTCTCCATCTTCCTCTTCGTTGCTTGAATTGTTGATTATGATGTGTGTGGCCTTCACCTGAGTGATGGTTGTTGGGGCTTCTCCCTCTTCCTTTGTGACCTCTGCCTCTATCTCTGCCTCTCCCTTTGAAGGAGAATTGGGTATTGAAAGCATGGGTCATTGACTCATCTTCCAAATTGAGTCTGGTCTCATGTGAGAGCAGAGAACCCATTGGTTCAGCTGTTAAAAAATTGGACAGATCCTTGGATTCAAGGATGGTTGTAACAACCATCTCAAATTTCTTTGGAATACATCTTAGGACTTTCTCAACAATCCTCTGATCTAGGATGGCTTCACCAATCAACTTGATTTGGTTTACTATTCCCATGTCTCTAGTCATGAATTGATCAACATTATCTGACTCAATCATCATCTTTAAAGTCTCAAAGTGTGTCTTCAAGGTCTACAACTTGACTATTCTCACCTTGTCATTTCCCTGGTAGGTTGTGCTAAGAATGTCCCAGGCCAACTTTGAGGTAGCATCACCTGTGATCTTTGAGAATATGAAGTCATCTATGAATCCAAACTTGGTTTTATTCTCTCTTCTCCTTTGTTCTGCTTGAGCATTTCTTTGTTGATTGGTCATGGTATCCCAACACTCTTGTGCTTGTAAAAATGTAAAAATGATCTCATTCTGAGCGACCAAAATTCATAATTCTTGTTAGAGGTGGCCATTTGTTTAAAAAAAAAAAAATAGTACAGAAAAAAAATCGTAAATAATTAAAAAAACCACCAACGACGAAGAAAACCCCGTATAATTTCAGTCCAAAAAAAATATCAGTCTGTTTGATTGGTTTTATGAAGAAAATTATTGTAAAAAGAATACTGCGCAGCAAAGAAATCGAACCAGAGGCCCACGACCACGATCAGCGAGAAAATCTGTGGTGCAAGATCCTGTGGCCGTGGCGTCGCCCAACGAAACGAGGTTGTCGATCCTACCCTTGAGCGTCGGAGTCTTGGGTTTGGTCCCGATTTTCAGGGGAGTTCGAGATAGCCCGCTAATTCTATATTCAAAGTTCTCTTCATTTTGCTTTTTCCACTGATATTTGTATTTACTCACGACCCCATATAATCTATACAAATTTTCACATGCAACACGAATAAATTTAGTAAAAGTGTTTTGTGATGGATTTTCAGAGGTTTTCACAAAATTATAAGTACACACCACTAGTTTGAGTTTTTACTGTTTTATATAAATTAAAAAAAGAATTATTGTTCACGCTTCACAAATTAAGTGAGGTGTATTCTAAATTTAGGGGAAAATATAAATTTATACATAGTTTTCTTCTAAACCTTTTAATTTTTAATCATAGATGTGTATTTTATTTTTTTAAATTAAAAATATATATATATATTAAATTTAAATTTAAATATATATAACATATTTCACACTTCAATTATGTGTTTTCACAATACTAAAATTGATAAAGTTTATATTAATTATAGTTTTTCTTCCTTAAAGTTTATATGTTCAAATTAAGAGATAGAGTATTTGTATCTTTTTAAAGTTTATATCTTAAATAGTATTTGTATCTTTATATATTAAATAGTGGAATCTCTATTTTTTGTATTCCTTATGGGACAAATAAGAGGGTTTGAGAAGTGAATTTCATATCTAACCACATATTCATCTTAAATTATTATATTATTTTATTTTTTAATTCATTATTTTATTTTTTAATCCAAGTAGAGTTTGTATTTATAAAAAGGGGTCGTGGTGAAACAAACAACTTATTACATAGTGTTGATTTTTAACAATTTTGAGCCAAAAGGTTGATGGAGGTTGTAAGAGAGCTAATTTCATTCTAAAATTTTGTGCATGAGAAAATTTTGACAAGTTGCTTACATAAGAAGATACAAAGGAAATATATTTCTAGATTGGACCACGAGTTCAACTTCTTGTCACCACAAATTGTTCTCTTGAAGAAGTTTTTTTCTTCTTTACTATTGTAGCCCAAACTTCTGTCCTTTTCGATGAATTCGGTGCCTATCCCTCCTAGATCGACATGCCTTGATCTAGAGGTTCTAGTTGTTCCAAGGTCTCCACTTCTTTCGTCTAGTCTATCGAGCTCACCTTTTGGACTAGATCTAAAGGGATAGTTTAATCCATTTCCACTTAATCATGTGGTGCCACAACATGTTCTTTGGATGCTTCCTGGTCTATATATAGGGGAGTAAGAGGTTCCTCTTTGATAGGATCATGTGGATCCATATCTTTCTTATTGGAAGGGGTGTCCATGATTTCTTCTAATTTTGATTCGGGCTCATCCATGGGAAAATCGATGGCATATGGCTCAAACTTTCTAATCATTTGGTATTCTTCCTTGGAACCAACACACCAAGTTGACCTACATTGATGTTTCCTGGCTTTCCTTGGCCTTTTCGGGCAATGTGTTTCCTTGTGTCATGTTTCAAAACAAACTATGCATCGAAAAGACACATTTTAATAATCTAGCTTTTGAGACTAGGACGAATTTTCACCCATTGGAATTATTTCAGCCTAAAATCCTTTACTGAAGTCCATTTCCATACATATTTGAGCATATGTGGTGATATTGTAATTTTCTATTTCATCGCTTCATTAGTGGAATTTCCCAAGATAATTTTCAATGGTTTGAAGAGAGGGTAAACCCAAAAGGTGTAGAGGGAAATTTAGAACTCTTACCCAAACCAGAGAAGATGATAAGTTATCTATCATTGGATCAAAGGAAGGAGTCCAGGGTTTCATGCATAAACCATATTTTCCTTAGAACCAAGGACCTGAATTTAAAATCAAATATGTGTCTTCATCATTATCAAATATCATAATGAAAAACCCTTTTGCACATGGAAAAATAAAATATTCTCCTTTAATCTTAGGTTGTGAGAAGTCTGAAGTCCACTTGCGCAGATTGATAAGATGTGGCCACAAACTAATGAACCAACATATCAAAGAAGTTGAGCTATATATCGATGTCTTAGACAAAAAATATTTCACCATCGAAATAGAGATAGTCAAAGCTTCCTGAACCATCAAACAATTAAAAGAAGACCGCACAACATCTTTGAAAGAGTACTTACCTAGATTTCCAAAGGAGGGATGAGGGGAAAAAGAACCCATAGAATGCATAGGGCCTACATTCAAAAGGGAAACAATGTCATTCAGGAAAGTGGACATGGTTTTCATATAGGGAGACACCACCATTGTGCTCGAAACAATAAAATAATAATCGTTGGATGCAATATCTGCCACAACATGGAGCGATTTTTCGTCCATACCAAGCTTGGTTGT
Organism: Picea sitchensis; assembly: GCA_010110895.2. Classification (NCBI taxonomy): domain Eukaryota; kingdom Viridiplantae; phylum Streptophyta; class Pinopsida; order Pinales; family Pinaceae; genus Picea; species Picea sitchensis. The sequence goes on along the minus strand of SNQJ01S0023203.1, from coordinate 78,569 downwards.
CGAGAGGGTCAAGGTTCTTGCATACACGAGCCCAAGGATGATAAAGCGCATGGCTAGGGTTGAACCCTAATCAATACCACCATGAAACATCGTTCGATGTTGAGATAGGTTCATCACAAATATTATCCACTTAAATTATAATATTAATATTTTTATAAAATAATACAAAAACTGGACTACTTAAGCAATACTAAAACTAGTAAAAAGAAACAAAACTCAAAAAACACAATCTAAAACATCCAAAACAAAATTTAACATGAAATATAACAAATAAACATTTCCAAGGAGTTATAAACCCTCAACTTGACATATAAAATGCTAGAAAAATACCAACACATCTAAGAGCAACCATACTTATAAAAAAATAATATGTCCAAGGTGCGACAAAGCATGAAGTTTGATGCATACACAACTACACAATAATCACAATCCCCAAATCAAGAGGGAGGGAAGGTAGGCTCCGAAATTTGGGATCATGAGTGGGCTCCCAACCATCACCAACCTTAGGAAGGCATATCCTTTTATATAACATTTGAGCAAGGGTTGAAAATTACTTTCCCTCTAATCATTATTTAAGAACAAAATGTAAAATTTTTGGACTATGTTATTAGAGAAACTTGGAACTAAATTTGAAAACAAGGGAATAAAACTTTTAGGTTCCATACAAATAAGATTCTGGTTTTTTTTTTAACATATTTTTTAATACATGTGGGGAAATAATTAGGTTAGAGAAAGTGTTCATTGGCATGCTCTTTTCTCTTGAACATGATACTTTTGTATGTTTTCTCTTCATTTAAATAACAAAATATAAAAATTTTAAGACTTCTTTTTAAATAACTAAATATAAGTAAAGGGTGAGTGCAAGCTAATGATGGTTTCTCATGACACATTAGTGGCATTGCGAACTCGAAAAACAACAATATGTTAACTTGTAGGGAATATTCAAGGTACTCTTACAATGATTTTGAATATGGTGTAAGAATACGAAACATAGGAAATTGAATTAGCTTTCTAAATATACAACTTTTATTCATAGAAATTGTGAACAACTATGTCAAATGTGATTTTTTATAACAATGGTATCTTATTTTTCAAACAAAATATAAGGTATATTTTTTTGTTCGTCCAAGTGTCGAGTACCTTAATGATGGAATTTCCTTTCAAAAACTTTCATACTTGTAGAGAACCTGTTTTTCTTGTGTGGTGTATTTATTGGAAATTTGTGATATTAATTTTATATTTTTTTAAAATGATCAAAATAAACATATCCGTGAAATTACAACATCTTTTGTTTGTGCAGGCTAAGAAGGTCTTAAAATTATATTTTTTTTTCTACAGATCGTAGATATTGGTCTCCTCTAGTGTCGCATATAACTCATTCGAGAAATGGTTAAGCTGACAAAAAGTTATAACAAAAATAAGAGAGGTATGTATTCTAGGATATTGATATATGCGAAGACAAAAACATATTAAAAATAGTAAACAATATTAAATTATATATATATATATATATATATATTTGGATTCTGCATAGTTGGCTCTATCTATGTCTATAGTTTCATCAACAACTAAATTGTTTAGCCTATAGAAAAATAACGTCAAAGACAAAGATATAGAGAGGTATTCACAAAAATGGAGGTTTTTATCAATTTGCATATCAAACCACTAAGTTTGTCATCCCAAACCTAAATCTGAGGAAACCAAGTCGACATACACGTTTTCAATCCCACCCAAACAAAATTTAATTCAAAAGTACGCCCACATGCTCTAGGAATGTGCACTCATTCCTAATAGCACACATGTGCTATAGGAATTCACACTCATTCCTAAGAGCACACACACGCTCTTAAAATTTATTTGTTCTTTATCATTCCCCCATACCTCTCTCTCTCTCTCTCTCTCTCTCTCCTACATATACCTCCCTCTATGTCTCCCTCTCACTCTCCTTCTCTACCCCCCATGTTTGTCTCCCTCTCTCTCCCTCACACTCCTATACATGGTAAGACCTAGACATGGTAAGACGTAGACATCACAAGAAGTGGAAAGAACTATACCTATACCTTGCCTTGACATGCCTCAGACTCTCACACCCACTCCCTCTCTATCCCCCCCCTATCTCTCTCTTCCCATGTGCCTTCCTCCCCTATTACGCCACCTCTCTCTTCCACCTCTCTCCCACCCTTTATCTCTTTCCTCGTTGTTAGTCTCAATCTCACTCTCTCTCTTTCCCTATTTCTCTCTTTATTCCCCCTCTCTGTCTCCCTCTGTATCCCCCTCTTCCTCTCACTCTCTCTCTACCCCCCCTTCCATGTCTCCCTCTCTGCTTCCCTTCCTCTCACTATCCCTCTCTCTACCTCCCCTCTATGTCTCCCTCTCCCTTCCTATCACATACTCTCTCTACAACTCCTCTTTGTCTTTCTCTCCCCCCCTCTCACTCTCTCTTTCTCCCGTATTCCTCCCTCTCTCTCCCCCATTCCTCCCTCTCTCTATCC
>SNQJ01S0023203.1:59782-76027 GCA_010110895.2 Picea sitchensis | reverse complement strand
ATCTCTTCTCTCTTTATATCCTACATCTACCACCTATTTCTCTCTCTCCTCATTGTTGGTCTCACTCTCACTCTCTCTCTGCCCCTCTTTCTCTCTCCCTCCCATCCTAATTGTATTTTCCTCTAGTTCTACCTCCCTCTCTCTCTATCCATATCACTCTCAACCCTTCTTCTACTCTTGTTTTCTCTCTCCATTCTCCCCTTCTCTCCCTCCTTCCTGTCTCTACCCCCTTCCTCTCTCTCTCCATCTCACTCTCGACCTATTTTTTTCTCTACCCCCCTTCTCTATTTACCTATTTCATCTAACTCTTCCTCTCTCACCCATCTTATCCCCCTCCCTTTATCTCCCCCATTGCTCTCTTTTCCTCTATCTACCCCCCTTCCCTAGTCTCTCCCCCATTCCTCTCTCTCTCTCTCTCTCAAACACACACAAGCACACACACTCTTTGTCTTCCTCTATCCCCCATTCACACTCTCTTTCTTCCTCTCTCCCCACCCCCCCTGTCTTTCTTCCCCTCTCCCCCCTTCACATTATCTTTATTCCTCTCTCTCTCCACCCCACTCTCTATATTCCTCTCTCTGACTCACACTCCCATACAATCCCTCTCTAACCCCCCTCTATGTATTCATATCTCTCCCTCTCAAACTCTCACACACTATAGCAAGTTTCATACATCGCAAGGAAAGAAATGGCCTTGACCTAGACATGTCAAGAACTATACCTAGAGCTAGACATGACAATACCTAGACATGGAAATACATGGAAATACCTAGACCTAGACCTAGAGAATAGACCATGAACTAGACCGTATACCATGAAATATACCTATACAAGGACCATGATGTATTCCATGACATAGACGTCGAGTTAGACCTAGACCATGACCTATACCTATACCATGAGCATGTACTTGACCATGAGATAGACCATGACATAGAGCTTAACCTAGACCATGACCTAGACCATGAACTAGACCCCTTAGCTCCATTTAATCCTACACATAAACTATACTCGACCCTTAACCCCCTCCAAACTTGAGCTCTAAGTGCACTATTCATATACCTCTTGTTAAAGGCCCCACAAACCTTGCACCCACATCTTAGTTCTCTAACCATTCCTCCATTCTTTAAAACACTTTCAATCCTAATCCCTTAGTTTGGGCGATCATCCTTTCCCAGCAGGAATGTATGTGCATTCCTAGAATGTGCATGCATTCCTACTGGGGATTTTTATACACCAAGCACACTCCTAAACCTCTTGTATCTCAAAGGTAAGGCATGGCATGGCATGGTATGGAAAGGAAAAGCATGGAAAGGCATGGCATGGCAATGAAAGGTGTGGCAAGGCAAGACATTTCATGGAATTACATGGCATGGCAAGGCATGGCATGGAAAGGAATGGCATGGCAATGTATGGAAAGGAAAAATCACTTTGTTGGATGGAAAAGGAAATTTATGATACAAAGTTAAGTCATATGTCCCTAGAAAAAATGTCTTTTATTTCTTGGGATGATAAATGTTCCCTTTTTTGTGATTCTTGTTTCATTGCAATCCACATTTTGATTTGAATTTTTCCTTTCATAATGTTATGGAAAGATATACATTTATTGTTGTATAGGTTAAAATAGGAAGCTACATGGAAAAACATGCAAGGAGGGATTAGTCTATTTTAGATCATAGGTATGTTCCATGGATTTGTAAATGTAACAACCTATATTTTGGCCTTAGAAGGCTATAACTTTTATTTTTACTTATCTTAGTGATTCATTTCTCAGTATTTGTTGGGTTTAGTTAGAAACATATAGACATTTGATATGTATACATATGGATCTATTTATGTATTGTGTGATATTATATTTATTGTTATGTATTTATGATGATGATATTTTTGTGATTTGTTTAAACATGAAAATTGAAATGTGGAACTTTGGTACGTGGATACTAGTTCAAAATTATTTGTTGAATGTATAATAGATGCAAGACATCATGTAAATAAACACACATTTCTTAATTGAACATTAATACAAATAAATATTCTCATATGAAATTTGTAATGTATATGCATGGATATGAGCTATGTGATATCCAAATGGCTAGAGTGTNCCCTCTCACTATCTCTCCTCTCTTTATCCCCTACATCTACCACCTATTTCTCTCTCTCCTCATTGTTGGTCTCACTCTCACTCTCTCTCTGCCCCTGTTTCTCTCTCCCTCCCATACTAATTGTATTTTCCTCTAGTTCTACCTCTCTCTCTCTCTCTATCCATATCACTCTTGACCCTTCTTCTACTCTTGTTTTGTCTCTCCATTCTCCCCTTCTCTCCCTCCTTCCTGTCTCAACCCCCTTCCTCTCTCTCTCCATATCACTCTCGGCCTATCTTTTTCTCTACCCCCCTTCTCTATTTACCTATTTCATCTAACCCTTCCTCTCTCACCCATCTTATCCCCCTCCCTTTATCTCCCCCATTGCTCTCGTTTCCTCTATCTACCCCCCTTCCCTAGTCTCTCCCCCATTCCTCTCTCTCTCTCTCAAACACACACAAACACACACACTCTTTGTCTTCCTCTATCCCCCATTCACACTCTCTTTCTTCCTCTCTCCCCACCCCCCCTCTCTTTCTTCCCCTCTCCCCCCTTCACATTATCTTTCTTCCTCTCTCTCTCCACCCCACTCTCTATCTTCCTCTCTCTGACTCACACTCCCATGCAGTCCCTCTCTAACCCCCCTCTATGTATTCATATCTCTCCCTCTCAGACTCTCACACACTATAACAAGTTTCATACATCGCAAGGAAAGAAATGGCCTTGACCTAGACATGTCAAGACCTATACCTAGACCTAGACATAACAATACCTAGACATGGAAAGGCATGGAAATACCTAGACCTAGACCTAGAGAATAGACCATGAACTAGACCGTATACCATGAAATATACCTATACAAGGACCATGATGTATTCCATGACATAGACGTCGAGTTATACCCAGACCATGACCTATACCTATATCATGAGCATGTACTTGGCCATGAGATAAACCATGACATAGAGCTTAACCTAGACCATGAACTAGACCCCTTAGCTCCATTTAATCCTACACATCAACTATACTCAACCCTTAACCCCCTCCAAACTTAAGCTCTAAGTGCACTATTCATATACCTCTTGTTAAAGGCCCCACAAACCTTGCACCCACATCTTAGTTCTCTAACCATTCATCCATTCTTTAAAACACTTTCAATCCTAATCCCTTAGTTTGGGTGATTATCCTTTCCCAGCAGGAATGTGTGCGCATTCCTAGAATGTGCATGCATTCCTACTAGGGATTTTTATACACCAAGCATACTCCTAAACCTCTTGTATCTCAAAGGTAAGGCATGGCATGGCATGGTATGGAAAGGAAAGGCATGGAAAGGCATGGCATGGCAATGAAAGGTGTGGAAAGGCAAGACATGTCATGGAATTACATGGCATGGCAAGGCATGGCATGGAAAGGAATGGCATGGCAAGGTATGGAAAGGAAAAATCACTTTGTTGGATGGAAAAGGAAATTTATGATATAAAGTTAAGTCATATGTCCCTAGAAATTTTTTATTTTATTTCTTGGAATGAGAAATGTTCCCTTTTTTGTGATTCTTGTTTCATTGCAATCCACATTTTGATTTGAGTTTTTCCTTTCATAATGTTATGGAAAGATATACATTTATTGTTGTATAGGTTAAAATAGGAAGCTAGATGGAAAAACATGCAAGGAGGGATTAGTCTATTTTAGATCATAGTTATGTTCCAGGGATTTGTAAATGTAACAACCTATATTTTGGCCTTAGAAGGCTATACCTTTGATTTTTACTTATCTTAGTGATTCATTTCCCAGTATTTGTTGGGTTTAGTTAGAATCATATAGACATTCGATATGTATACATATGGATCTATTTATGTATTGTGTGATATTATATTTAATGTTATGTATTTATGATGATGATATTTTTGTGATTTGTTTAAACATGAAAATTGAAATGTGGAACTTTGGTATGTGGATACTAGTTCAAAATTATGTTTTGAATGTATAATAGATGCAAGACATCATGTAAATAAACACACATTTCTTAATTGAACATTAATACAAATAAATATTCTCATATGAAATTTGTAATGTATATGCATGGATATGAGCTATGTGATATCCAAATGGCTAGAGTGTTGAGGTGACCAAGGCATGGCATGGCATGGAAAGGAAAGGCATGGCATTGAAATTCAAGGTAAGGAAAGGAATGGAAAGGAAAGCCATGACATGGAAAGACATGACAAGTGTAACATACCCGACCACCCATAATGGGTCATGGCACTGGAAATATTTCATGCTCTGATACCATACTATAACATACCCGGCCACCCAGGTTGGTTCATGCCACCGAAAATATTTCATGCTCTGATACCATATTGTAACATCCCCAACATCCAACTAGGCTATGCCACATAAAAATTTCTGAGCTATATACAATTAAAAACATATACACACGGAAACTCTTGTGGATATATATATATATATATATATATATATATATAAAGATAAATACAATCTATAAATACATGGATTCATAAAGAATAATAATAAAAATACACATGCAACACACATAGGGATAACCCATAAAAATAAATGCATACATAATAATGCAGCATGTAATTTAACACAAAATGGACACTTATCTTGGTAAAAAATTCACCAACTGTGTGAAGACTTTCCACAAACCTCCCAACGTTAGACCACATTTCTCATCACTCTCAGCAGTGGGTCACCGCCAAGCTGGGACTAAACTCCACCCGGGTATAGGGATTACTAACCAGGCTGATGTATCTTAGACAACAGAAAAGACTCTGTCACATCTTCCTACTCAAACTAACAACCTACAGTCTCTCATTCCCCACATGTATGTCCCACCCCAGGAAGTGTTCCCATTCTCTACTCAACATTCCATCGACTGCCCCACTTCCCTTCTAAGTCTTCAACAACAGGTTGGAAAGGAAGTCTCAGATCCCTGTAGTTGTATTTTAGCACCTTCGAGAAATCAATTCCCAACAATTCTCTTACCTAGAGAGAAATTTCTCACGGGCTTGACAACTCGCCTCTTCAACCTCCCAAGGGCCTGACAACCCACTTCTTCAGTCTCCCATAGGCTTGACAACCCGCTTCTTCAGTCCAGCTCCTAATCTTACCAGGTACAGGTACATCATACATGCACAGGTACGGGTACAAGTATAGATACAGGTACATGTATTGTTACAGGTATGGATATAGGTACAAGAAGGTACGGAGGATATCTCAATGAGTGAGTGAATGATGATTGAATGAATGAATGAATGGAAAAATGAACTAAGTCCAAGCTATATGTATGCATGTTCCCAAATTTACACTTGTCATGTTGATATCTACTTTGGTCCACTTGTCCCCATCCTTAGAACTTAGGATAAAATAACTATCCATACTTTATACTTTAAGAAATATTAGCATAATATTCCTTTTTGGCTTAAGCTCCCTAGCTTAGCCCCTTATGCTTAAATTTTAGCCCCCCCTCTCCCTAACTAGTGGAGTTTAGTCCCCAATACTCTTTTATCGTGGTCAGTCTACACACAACGATGTATTATATTAATCATAAGACATACACAAAAATAGGCTCATTGGATTTCAACATCTAGGATCTTTGGCTTAATTCCACACATAATCCTTCTAGCTTATAATAACTGGATCACTAGCCTATAAAACACAACATATACACAAAAGGCTCTCTGACCTCAAAATTGCATGCACTTAAGTTTGTTGTGCACGGTATCCTGGAATGTGCACACTTCATCATTTTAGCGCATAGTACATGTGCGCACTATACCATGGAAGGTGCATACAAAATGATATTAACATCTCACCAACTTATTAGCATGTTTACATTTACATTTACAATTTGGGATTCATCCTAGGGGTATTACAATCCCCTCCCCTTATTTATGCATTGTCCTCAATGCATTATATACCATGTACCATTCAAAATATTTTAAAAAATCTCCAATATTTAGCTATTGAAAGCTTGATATCCATCTAATGCTCTACTTTCTAGCACCAATTCTGGTATTCATACTACGGCTAGAAATCAATTGCTATATTCCATAGAGATGCTTCTGGGAATAATTCAGCTCATTGTTCCATTTGACACACCCTCCTTATGGAAGCTACCATGCCATAAGCATCCTTGGGTTTCCTCCTCCTTGTTTCACTCACCCTGCCAGGCTCAAGCATCCCTTCACTACTACGCAGTTTTTCAAGATCCATCTTGCCAAGGCTTTCACACAAGGAGAGCACTAACCCATTACCAGAACCCCACCAAGGTTCTACAATTATAGGGCTTTAGTGTCCTCAATAGTAGTTGTTATTTCCCAACATTCCAGCTTTAATCAAGATTATCTCATCTGCATCACACACATGCAGTTATCATGAGAGAACATTATAAAAATTCCATTTTAGAAATCAAATTAATCTCATAAGGAATTCAACTTTTCCCAAAATATGAAATTCTATTTCAATTTTTTTTATTGTTGTTGCAATAATAGAATGTAGTCTTCCATCTGGATTTCATCAAGCACCATGATGAATATCATTTTTCCTGCAATGATTCTATCTTTCATACAACCAACATATTGTCAGTATTACATGTACATCATTTTTTAATTACAATTCGCACAAAAACCTTATGCAGTGATATTAGAATTGCCTACACCTAGAAATCCAATCACAATTACCAAACAATTTATTAGATAGAATGACTCATCATTCTATGCCTATGATTTTTCGCAATTAATAGCAGTAAGTTAATTATTTCAATTTTCTGAACATAAAATTATCTGTAGTCACTATTACTGTGACTACCTGACTTGCAAATTTTCTGTTGCAATATCTAACAATTCCTGAAATGTTCTCAACTCCATGAGTTAGAAACATTTCATCCATTAGTATAATTATTTCCATTCAAAAACATATATACATTCACTCACAAAATGCATTCAACAAATGCATTTAAGTATACAATTATATCATGTATGAGTGTAACTCTGCCACTTACTAGGCATGAGTGCAACTCTAAATGCCTATTTATTCAATGCAACTTTGCATTGATTTTCATAATGATCTTTATCTAAGTCATGTATCTCACCATTCATAAATTGGAAATCTAGCCAATGTCTTGACACATTCTCCACGCACTTCCCATTATCTTCTCAATTTCTTGGATGCCTTCCTTTTCGACTCGAACACTACACCAAGAATACAATTTTGTGGTGTTCATTAGTGTTAGAAAAAAGGTTGCAGTCCAAGTTTTATTTAAAGTTAGGAAGCTCATTGAGTATTTTTGTGGTACATAACCATTCTATATCCATACCTTGCCATATCCAACCATGTCCTAGTCTCATACATGACTAGCTTTCCTGGCATCATTCTTATAACAAGTTCTCATATTTTATTTCTTTGGTTATTACTTCATAACCAAATTAACATGACATGCCACTATGTCAATGTGTGCATTCAAAAGCTAAAAATATTTGATAACTATAACATGCCTCTAGCCTTTACCACACCTAGTGGTAACTTATTCCTATTAATGCACTTAAACAATACCATACTGCGTATTATAAAAATTCAATTTGGGGAGATTCTTACCTGAATTTCCCTTTCACAATGATGCAACATAATTTCAAAATAGAAATACTTTCATGCATAGATTCCATTAAAAAAATTTAATGCTACTTGATTAGTTGATGACAATAGAATCTCTCATGTCTCTTTGTCGGTCCTATAATCAACATTCCAACTTTATGTTACTTCCTTCCATATGCAACAACATTATCAGCAACACTTGCAAACATGCAAGCATTCTCTTTTTATGGTTTTCCCAACAAGACATAACATACTTGTTTCCAGAGTAATTGCAACAACTTCTTTCTCCCTGTATCAATTNGAATCTTCATGTGCTCTTCACTGTAAAACATTGTGCATGATTATTTATGACCTGAGCACTTTCTAACCAAATCACTCTTGTCTTCCCTTGATTTTCCATCCAAATACTAAACTAGTATTAACCTTTAGCTTTTATTTATTTCCTGGATCCATCTATCACAACTCGTACTTGGATGAATTATAATTCCAATCATGTTGTCTTATAGACATTGGATCTTCAACATCCATTTACTTTTAGGACTGAACTACTTCAACTCTGTATTGACTGAATACTTTAGTATTTGAGTTTTCTTTCACTCTTCTCTTCTCCTTGCCAACTAGTCTCAAACTTGGCTTGCATAGCCAATCTCTAGCATACTGTAAGGATGCACATATGCCTCCTTCTCTAGTTGCATAGAATTAATTAAAAGTACTTAATATTGCTTTTAATTTACCATCGTAATTTCAAGTGATACTTCCACCCCCTGGAAATGTCACTCATGGCTCTATGCCACTTGAGATGGATTCTTCTCAGCCACCATCTCTTTTGAATTGAAAACCATGCATAGAACCATTTTCTTATTCATGGTTCTTTATTGAATCTCTATAGAGATTCATTTAACTTTTAAGTCTTTCTTGGCCTTGACATCTCCATGCTATTGTGGAAATATCCTCAATACCTTTGGAATGCATCAACAATCCTCCACTATTCTTTCTTTCCCTCTTGGAGTGTTGTCCTGCATTCCCATTATCTTGATATCTACCTCATAATGTCTTCTTCCATTATCCTAGGATGTTCATGGACTTGCAACTACATATTATGCTGATATTAATTTTCATCATTCCACCATTATTTGGATTCCTCTAATCCAACTCCTACATGACCCAATTATATTTCCAGTCATGTTTTCTGAGTAACCTTGGATAGTTAACAACAACTTCCTTCTTGAGGTACTTGATTGATCCCTTCATTATATGATCATATCAACACTTGGATTTGCTTGATGATTATTACTTTCTCTTGTCTTGACCAATCTGATTTCAACCTGACTTGCATAATCATTTTCCATCATTCCATATTGATGCACCTATGCCTCAACCGAAAATCCTTATTTATGTGCACCTTCATTTCTTTACCCTTGAAGTGATTCCATTCATACCATGCTTCCATTGCACACTCTGATAACCATAAGGGAAGCATTACTATTTAATTGCATAGTTAATCCCTGGATATTATGCACTCTTTATCTATATATGCATTAAGCCTCTTTCTTTATCTAATTACTATCATTCTAATAGTCAATTCCTTTTATAATAGATCTGACTCCAATGTATTGTTTAATCTGTCTATTGGTTTCTTTGGGAGTGAATGTACTTTCACTAATTCATTCACTACATGATTTATTCCTTATTTGGATTCCATTAAGTACTTGACTAGCATGAGTGGACTTCCTGTGGTGGATTCCCAATACTTTATGGTTGCACCCAAATTCATACCTTAACATTTTGGAGTCTTGGTTTTTGATAATCTTATGAAATATTTTGGTCATAACACTCTTTCATGAGTACCTGTTCTTATATTTAACTAAATTTCAACCTTCTCACCTCTTAAGAAATAAATTTTTTTAACTCTGAAAAAATCTACAGCTAACATAATTTGTTAGGCTAAATAATTTAACAAATTTATGAAATTATGTACAATTATGTTCCAATAATGCTTCACAATTCCTTCTTCTAATCTCTTGTGAAAATTAACTACCCAAACCAATTTTTTGGGTGGATAATTAGAATCCCCTATCCAAGACCTTTGTAATGACTACTCCCTTTCTCAATTCTGAGTCTTGAGCATAATGTTATGGTCATTTGAAAATTGTCCATTAATTTCTCCTGTTCACACTTCAACTTGGTGCAAATCTGCGCTATAATTATGCATTTTTGCGCCTAATCCATTGGAGTTTTGGTAAGATATCAATCGTTTTTCTTCATATACATATTTTGGACAGTGTGTCTAAATTTCACCTCTTTCTGGGTTCTAGGATGCTAGTTATAGCCTGTTGAAGTTCTAGGCCAATTAGTATTTTTGATATGGAATGCTATAGGTACCTTTTTTTCCATATTAAACATTTCTAACATGCCCAGAATTTTAAGTCATCTCTAAGAATGTCTTCTATAGTTCAATAGCTTTCCATAAACTTCTCTTACACCTCAATCTAATTCCAGAGAAGAAAGTTATGGCCCTTCGAAGTTAGTTGGGTCTTAAATTTTACCCTCCACTGTTTGTCTTGTAACTTCCTCATAAAAGTTTTGTTTGATGAACGATTTACACCATTAGAAAGCTCTCTCCGGGCTCTTTTATTTGGGATATAGAGACAGAGTGTACCTTGGTACACTCTGTTCTTGGGGTTTTTGAGTAGCTAAAAACGTTGTTTAGGGCCTCAAAATGGCGCTGTAAAAAGATGACCTTCAAATAGTATAAAATGTCGTAGAAATTCACTAGTTTTCTGCTTTTCTAGACCATCCAAATGACTTCGCACGCAAAAATTTGAACATGTACACCCATATCTAGCATGTGCAACAACACTATAAGGTAATGCATGCTCCATGCACCTATAACCAATGTGGATCATTTCTTTGTCGTGCCAATAACTGGTACACACTATTTTTGTGCCGCGTGCATTGCACTCTATGTGTTGCACCATGCCCAAGTTTAGTACACCCCCACTGCACACCAATACTTTGCGCACACCATTAATTAAATTGTCATGCAATAACATATACCCACATTGCGCGCACACCAACAAAATTCGTCTGCACTCTGTCGATACTGCACACACCACACACACCATTATTATGGGTGCACACATTGCAAGCGCCAGTATTAAGCATGCACCACCCAATCCTAAATTTAGTGTGCACACCAGTGCGTAAATATTTTATGTGCATTTCCACTCTGCACCGCGCAACGCCAAATTTAAGTGTGCACTCCCGCGCGCAAATATTTTTTGTGCATTGCCACTTTGCACCGCGCAGCGCCAAATTTAAGTGTGTACACCTGCACGCCAATATTTTCTGCGTATTGCCACTCTGCACCGTGCAACGCCAAATTTAAAAACGCACACCTGCGCGCCAATATTTTTCATGCATTGCCACTCTACACTGTGCAACATGGAATTTAAGTGCGCAGACCCACGCACCAATATTTTTGTGCATTACCACTATGCACTGCATAACGTGAAATTTAAGTGTGCATGCCCGTGTGTCAATATTTTCATGTGCGTAGCTACGCACCCTTATTTTCCACAAATCACAAGCTTTTCGCTGCGCATCATGCACTTTTAGTGCACACACCTACACACATTCGTTTTTTTTTTATGCGCATCAATTCCTCATGAATTCTAGTGCAGAAATTGGGGCTTTTTCCAAACGTTTTCCCAATTTTCACCATACACATTCTGCAAGTATAAAATATGTTCAATTTCACCTTGATAACACCAATTCAACATCTTTAACAACAATTCATTGTTGGTTGACATTTCTGGAACAAATTTTTCCCAAACTCAATTCACGAATTAAGAATTTTAATCAACTAATCTCACTCAATCTGTCATGGCTTCCCTCTAACTTCAAATTTGACCAATTCCAGGTTCGAATTTGTTAGAACAAATATTAAATTAAGAATATCTCACAACTTGGCCAAATCTCTCAATTTTCCCATGAATTTAACAACATAAATTGGGGCTTTTCCCAATTCCACGCAATTGCTTCTAATTTTTACCATGGACGCTCAAGTAACTTGAAATTTGGCCACTTCAAAATCAATTCTTTGTGAAATTTCACTTCAAAACAACTTTCGCGTCCCATCCATGCTCAGTGTTGAAAACTGGAGCTCTAATACCATATTGTAACATACTCGGCCACCTAGGTCAGGTCATGCCACCGAAAAGATTTCATGCTCTCATACCATATTATAACATACCCGACCACCCAGGCCGGGTCATGCCACCGAAAAGATTTCATGCTCTGATACCATATTGTAACATCCCCAACATTCAACTGGGCTATACCACATAAAACTTTATGAGTTGTATACAATTAAAAACATATACACACGAAAACTCTTATGGAAATTTATATAACCTTAAACAGATAAATACATTCTATAAATACACAGATTCATACAAAATAATAATAAAAACACACATGCAACACACACAAGGATAACCCATAAAAATAAACGCATACATAATAGTGCAACATGTAATTTAACACAAAATGGACACTTATCTTGGTAAAAATATCACCAACTGCATGCAGACCTTCCACGAACCTTCCATCCTTATACCATGTTGCTCATCATTCTCAGGAGTGGGTCACCCCCGTGCTGGGACTAAACTCCACATGGGTAAAAGGGTTCTTAACCAGGCTGATGTATCTCAGACAACATGAAAGACTTTGTCACATGTGCCTACTCAAACTAGCATCCTACACTCCCTCATTCCCCACATGTTTGTCCCACCCCAGGAAGTGTGCACCTTCTCTACTCAATAGTCCCTTGGTTACCCCACTTCCCTTCCAGGGCTTCAACAACAGGTTGAAAAAGAAGTCTCAGAGCCATGTAGCTGTAGTTTAGCACCTTCGGGAAATCAATTCTCATCAATTCTCCCACCTAGAGAGAAATTTCTCATGGGCCTGGCAACCCTCATTTTTAATCTTCCACGGGCCTGACAACCTGCTTCTTCAATCTCCCACGAGCCTGACAACCCGCTTCTTCAGTCCAGCTCCTAAGCTTACCAGGTACAGGTACAGGTATAGATACAGGTATAAGTACGGTTACAAGTATGGATACATGTACATGAAGGTATAGAGGACAACTCAATGAGTGAGTGAATGATGATGGAATGAATGAATGAATGAGAAAATGAACTAAGTCCAAGCTATAGGTATGCATGTTCCCAACTTAACACTTGTCATGTTGAGAGCTACTTTGGTCCACTTGTCCCCATCCTTAGAACTTAGGATAAAATAATTATCCATACTTTATACTTTAAGGAATATTAATATAGTATTATTTTTTGGCTTAAGCTCCCTAGCTTACCCGCTTATCCTTAACTTTTAGCCCCCCCTTTCCCTAACTAGTGGAATTTAGTCCCCAATACTCTTTTATCGTGGTCAGTCTACACACAACGATGTATTATCTTAATGATAAGACATAGACAAAAATAGGCTAATTGGCCTTCAACATCTAGGCTCTCTGGCCCAATTCCACACATAAGCCTGCTAGCTTATAATAACTAGCTCACTAGCCTATAAATCACAACATATACACAAAAGGCTCTCTGGCCTCAAAATTGCACGCACTTAAGTTTGTTGTGCGCGGTATCCTGGAATGTGCACACTTCATCATTTTAGCGTGGAGTACATGTGCGCACTATACCATGAAAGGTGCATACAAAACAATATCAACAGCTCACCAACTTATTAGCAACTCACCAACTTATTAGCATGTTTACATTTACATTTACAATTTGGGGTTCATCGTAGGGGTATTACATTATTTCATCCATAAGTGATACAATTGTCTCTTCAAGAATATTTTGTTCATGTTCCACCTCAAACTTTAAACTCTGTACTTTTTCCATTAGCAGAAACTCCCTGAACTACAAGTTATAATACTAAGCTCTTTAATATGGAGGAATAATATTCTAATTCAAGCTTAATCCTCAAAAATTTTAATTAAAGGTTTAAAAAAAAAAACCAAAATCTCTTACCCACCAAAAAAAAAAAAATCCACCTCTTAAACAAATAAGTTATTAAAACATCCTCCACCCATTTTAGTTATAAAAACAATCTTTTTGTAGTGAAACAAAAACAAACCTTTAAATCCTTATAAAATCAATCCTTTATAATGTAGTCAATAAATGATCTTGTATACCTAGTGTGCATAATCATACAACGAATTTCCATGATGGTGAACTTTCCACGTCTTGCCACAAATATCGTGCTTTGTAAATCATTAGCAGCGATGATCATAGGTTATAGCCATTGTCACATGATAAAACAAAATCTCTCTTTCATACCTAGCGCTTTTTGCATATACCAAGGTCAACGCTCCTCCGAAAGGTGCATAGAGCGTGGAGCGTTGATTCCCTAAAAAAGAGTTAAAATCCTATGTGTGAGACAAATCAACGACGTGCCAACACAGGTTAGGGCGCGTAGGAGAAAAGAACAACGCCTGCCTACAATGAATTCCTTCCCAGCACACGACACATAAACCGAGCTCTTCTGTAGATTCGTCTCCACCTTACCGTACACATATTTGCTCCGCTCAACTCAGCTCACCTGCTCTGATGTTATTTGTTGCGAAGTGGAAACATAAACACATCAAGATTTAATGGCAAAGAAATAAAACCAACAAGAAGAGATCACAATAAACACAAACACAATGAAAGAAATCACAAAGTAAGTATAATGTTTATTTTTAAAAATTATTTTAAGGGAAAAAACTACGAAGCAATGATAATCAATATTTTTATTATTCAAAGGAGAATTTCAACAACCAAACCCAAGCTTACAGTCATCCTCTCACTCTCTTCCCACACACTGGATTACACTACATTGCTTAAATCATTATAGTGTGCATGCACTTTCCATTTTTAACTAATATAATGTGCATGCATCAACATGAAAGACATGGAAAATTAGTTGACAGTTTCAACATAACTCACACCAAAATGGATGCATTATCAAGTGTCCATTATCTTTCCTTTCCTTTGAGAAGTGTTGATGCTGGTTGATTCGAATTTTTGAAAATGGTCTAACAAACCGTTTCTCGTAATCTGGTAAGGATATTGGATGTTCAGTTTTTTAAAATGCTATGCAATAACTGAATTATAAGTTATGTAATGAATGTTGAACTGAATTATAAGTTATGTAATGAATGTTGGTTACGATGTATATGTACATTGCATATATTATGTATATGCCTCATATAATCTATATAATTTTTCACACGTAACATGAAAAAATAAGGTGTTTGTGATAGGTTTTCATGTTTTACACCACTTAGTTTGATTTTGGACCTTTTTTATAAATTAAAAAATAATGAATTATTGTTCCACAAATTAAGTGTGGTGTATTGTAAATTTAGAAAAAAAAACTTGATACATAGTTTTTCATTTTAATTTGTTTTTTATTTTTTTTATTATTATTATTATTTTTCATTTTAATTTGTTTTTTATTTTTTTTATTATTATTAATATTAAAATTTATATTTATTATATATGTTTTTGAAATTTATATGTTAAAATTAAGAGATAAAGTATTTTTATTTATATATTAAGTAATGAAATCTTTACTTTTGGAATTCTTTATTAGAGAAACAAGAAAGTTTGACAAGTCAATTTGATATTTAATTATGCCGAGTATTCTTATTAACAATGGGCACAATTAATCACCTTTTAATTTAAAATTTTAATCTAATGACTAACAATTGAAGATTGACATATTCTTAGTAGTCCTCCCAAATCAATGAATGTGATTCACTCTTCATAACTTCCTTCTATTTTTGAATGCATCAGTTAACATGTTTACTTTTTAACATTTACCTAATCGTATTAAGAAATTATTGTAGCACTATATGATTGCCACGTTTAAATGATTAACTTTTGGAATTACCACGTTTGGATTTGCTGAGCTGTAGTAGGCTAGTTTCATTTTCTGACTGTCTAGGCGTTTCATTTTTGACTTTCCTCAACTATCAACCCGTTTCATTTTCTGGTTGTGGGCACGTTTCATTTTCCGATTGTCCGCACATTTCATATTGGATTGCTAAAAGTGGAAGACTATAATACTGTGGTGGGGAATGCCATTGTTGCAGCCTCGGGGCAGATCATCAAGGACATATTATAACCTATAGAGGGCGTTTAGGGTTCCTACCATTAACCTATTGAAGGAAGCTTTGGCATCTCCTTTCGTCATTCATCAACCACGATTTTGAGTGGCTGTGCTAGCTACGTATTAACTTTAAATTAAATTATATTATATTATTATTAAATAATAATAAAAACTTGACTACTTAAGAAACACTAAAATTATAAAAATAAACTAACTAAAAAACTTCAATCGAAAATACTCAAAAACAATTTTGCTCGCCATACTAAAAAAATACTCAAATACTTCAATCTACAGTGAATGCGCAACCATATAACAAATTTCCCGCTTCCATATAACAACTTGTTATTTGTAGAAATCGTGTGGAAAATCATGATCTGGG
>SNQJ01S0023203.1:48153-59771 GCA_010110895.2 Picea sitchensis | reverse complement strand
CCGTGTAATAGGGTCGCTATCGTTTTCGTTCCCTTCTCCAATGTAGAATGAGAGGTGTTGCTTCTCTTTCACTGAGATCACTGCTGCGAGTTTGTTGCATGAAGAAGTTTGTAGCAATGGTGAATCCGTTGGCAGAAATGTACCTCAACAAAGCCAACAAGTTCGATGGCTCGAATTTCATCAATTGGAAATTCAAAATGCAAACTTTGATGGAAGGTTATGGTGTATGGATGATCACGAAAGGAGATGAAGCATGACCCGATGCAACTGTAGGTGCAACAACGACAACAATCCTAGATATAAGCGTAGGGTGCTTTGTGTGGAGTTGAGAATTGTGAAGTTGCATTTGCATGCTCTCACATGTCTGGTTTGGGAGCCTTCTAAACCTTTCCTCCTGTTGTTTTTGTTCCTTCCCAATTCCCTCCTCTAAATTGTGATCCTCCTCATTCTTTTCATTCCCCTCGAGCGTGCTAGAGTGCGCAGAGGTTCTAGTTCTTTACACAAATTTTGGGATCGAAGAGGTGGTTCGATGTCTTCAACTAGCAAAAGTGGGAGTGAGGTCTGGGGATGCATAGTAGAATGGTTCGATCTGAAGAATGCACCAATCTTGGAAGTTGAGAAGCCAATGGTTAGCTAAGGAATATGAGAAAGTTCCTACCCCCTAGGAAATCCCCTCTCTCCCATCCATTCTTTGCATCCTCAGTGTAGTACAAAGAACAAAAATTCTGAGGAAGATCCTCAGACTACCCCATTGATGTAGGATCACCTCCAAATAATCTTTGTGATCTGCATTGAGAAGGAGAACCAATGTTACAGGCTAGAGATGCTAGAACAAAAGGTAAACATGTTGAGTGATCTCTACTCCAACCCTCAATAGTGTTAGCATACACAAGAGGAACGAGGTCGCTCTGTCCTAATCCCCAAATGGCCTCCCATTCATCATCAATGTCCTAGGATCATTCAGATAGAGAATTCAGAATCTATCTTGGCTACATGAGCCAATGCTAATTCTTCTTCTTAGGCACATGTTTCAATTTTGTTTTCAAGTTAATGTTTTTTCTTATATCCAGATAAACAAGAAAAAAATTTCAATTTTTGGCCTCTAGAGAGCAAACGTTTCCTTTGACTGGTCCTAGGATTGGGTTGGTTTCCTTTGTTGGAATCCCAAGGCGCATGAACAATATGTCTATGATCTTCTTAGAAGATAATATGAAATTCTAGCTTAGAAAAAAAAAATCTATGAATTATAAACTTTTTAAACTACTTGCAATAGCATAATTACACTACATACTTTAAAATTCTATAAAGGAATTAATTAGATATTAAAAAGTATTTCTCAATATATGACCATCACAAATACATTATACAATCAATCACTAAAAGGTGCTTATTAATTACCCATTATAAGTCCTCTTAAATTAAGGATTGCTCATGAATAATGAAAACAATAAATGAAGACTAACCATGATTAAATTATAATGAAATGATTAATTATATACGAAATAGTTTATTGTAAACAAGTAAAGTGAGTTGTGTATACTTCCTACGAAGTTAACAAGAAGTACAATTTGTTTCCATGAAAAAACTAGTGGGATTCGTATGTTACCTCGTACATTGTGCTTACGTCTCATTGAATGATTTTTATTCCGTCAAGTAATTTCCTTAATTGAAAACTCAAGACACGGGTTTTGTTGACCGTAAAGAAGCTCAATTGTGTCATCATCATTGGTTCAGAAACTCAATTGTGTCATCATCATTGGTTACATGAAATCGTATTCCATTTCAATTGAGGCATTTAATGTTACATCCAAGCACACGAGGCTCACTTTATCCCACAAAAATTGTGTAATGTAAATTCTCAACACAAGAATAAGAATGACACCAAACAGAACATTTGTTATTTGCAACTACACACAAGGCCATATCAGCTGTCAACATTAAATGCCACACCCGATACACAATATATGAATGGTTCTTGTGAAAAATACAGCTCGCCATTAGTCTTAGCTTCAAAAGGGGATATTTGGAGTGATGTTGCACACCGTCGTCCAACCTGTGAGCCAATTATGAGTATGGACGTCGTTGATGGCCAATCATTGGACTCACGAGTTTCGTGTTTGAATCTTATTGCATAAAACATACCACATTTATACATTACTATTTAATCTCAGGCTTCATCATCAATGCATATTATTAAAAATATTATTCACTTCACAATACAATACACATCCTCACAAAGTCGTGTCAAATGACACTCTCACTGAACTAAATTGATGAAGTAAAAATCGCAGTTGGGTGTAAACTCTGATTTCATTAATTTAAATTCTCTAACAAATCTGATTTAATTAATTTAAATTCTCTAACAACTTGAAGGATCCAATAACACTTTGAACTTACCAACCAATGAACTGTTAAAAAAATGTTTTACTTTATATATTAAAATATATTTTCATTTTATTTTTTTATGTTGAACATTAAGTTTAGATCAAAAAAATTAAATTCAAACTAAATTAATACACCATTAAACTGAGAATGAATGCTAGGAACTATAATAAGAGAAGGAGGGTAAATAATGGAGTGATTGATTACATATTAAATAGTTTAATGAGAAATTTAAGAGGAAGTCAATTTGGCACATGCTCTCAACCATTAAGGTGTACCGAGACTGGACACTAGAGTGACACTTATGCTTAGATTATGAGTGGTCATACCTCATGGATGTTGCCTCATCCGCTTATGACCTTAGAGTAGGTAATATATTTATTTAAAGGTGCACTAGATTCTTCTATTCCATTCATCCCCAACTTGACTCGGCCAAGATGACCCTTCTTGTATGTCAATGAATATTTTTTGCTGATAAAATCACGGTACTACATCTAAGATGATAAATTCTCTTTCATCATCCGCTCCACAAAATGTTTGCATGATTTATGATTTTCAAAGAGTTCATTACCCTTCCACAAAATTGTGCTTGAAACCATGAACCATGATGTGACACATTTAACGGTCCATTTATAGAATTTGCAAGGTAATAAACATTAACCTGCAATCAAAATTAATGATGCGCTCAAAAGTTTTTCATGGTGAAGAATCTTTTCATTTATGATGAATGCAATAAAATGGGCAGCAACAACTTTAAGTTGTCCAATATATCAATAACAATATCGATGGTATGGACGACAATAGTTTTAAGCTATCCAATATATCAATACAAATACCAACAATATTGATACTTTAATAGTACGAGATAGAATTATAGCCAAAAACAATAACAAGAAAGGTGATATGCGAGTTTCCTGATATGATATGATATGATTGAGTTTTAGCTGGAAACAATAACAATAAAGGTGATATACAGGTTTCCTAATATGATATGATTGAGTTGTAGCTAGAAACAATAACAAGGAATGTGATACTGATATGATATGAGATTTAATTGTAAAGGGAAACAATAACAATAAAGGTGATATGGAGGATAAGAGTTCACTACACCATAATTGTGGAACAATCCCTTAGTTAGTGGCCACATACTATTCTGAAGAAAAGCCAAAACACAATAAGAAGATGGTATGTTGGAAATGTTCCAAAAATTTGTGTATTGAAGATGATGCTACCTATGCTTTTTTCCAAAGCTATGACCACTCTTGGATGGCCACCTGGCCACACTTCACAAGAGATAAAGAATGTCCCAATGATCGACATTACATCTACAACCACACCAATGAAGTTAGCAAAGAGTGATTCATGTGAGTAATATATATATATATATATATATATTAAGGTTCAATATATCCAAGTTATTAGAGTTCTCTACAATACAAGTTTAGCTTCATTTTGGTTAGTTTGGAAATTCCAAGCGAGGTCATTGTTTTGTTTAAGTGCAAGTATAACTTTGGTTTCTGTCCCAATGGACCTAATTGGGGTTATAAGCATACAAAGCTTCATGGTTCACCGCCTCCTATGGAATAGGTTTTAGACATCATTATAAGGCAGAAATAATCCAATAATAGATCTAGATACAACTAAATTATTATGAACCCTAACTCCTCGACTTCAAGCTTACCACAAGGAACTTCAAGGTTTCCTACATTCTGCAACTTACAGTGTTAATTTGTTTGGTCCAAGGTGAAATCTTATTTGTGCATATGTTCCATGTCCATATGTAACATTATCGATTTATATTTCCCATATTTGTTTATACAAATGCAGGTATTTTGTTGTCAAGAGCAACAATCTTGAAAATTTGCAACTCTCCTTTGAATGAGGAATGTCTGCAACTCAACCAAGAAATGAGAGCATTCTTAACGAATATTTTCATCGATTAGATAACGTTATTATTATATTCTCTATGAACCAAGCCCATCATTTTCATGTAAGAACCTTATGAGTGATATGGAGGTCACTTTGCTACATCCTGAGCGCATTTAAAAAAAAATCTTTTGAAACTGAGTTCATATACATTCCAATGCCTAAGTTCACTTTTAGGGATGTGCAATAATGACATCTAAAATAGGCGGTGTTTTTAGTCAAGCCAGATAGAAATATGGACATGGTCATTATATAAATTTTGGAAAAAAATTCCACGTAAAATGGATAAAGGTTAGAATTATACTATTTATTCTATTACTATATTTAGGATGTTCTACTATCTACACATTTTCTTGTCAACTTTTCCAATCCATCATTTGATACTCACCCTGTGTGAAAGAAGTTAACACCAGTCAATCTTGGATATAAATAATATATAGTAGATTGTTGAATATAAACACATTCTTACCATTTTTAATGTAATTTTAAAAACAAGTTTTTTTAACAAAAAGATTTCTCAGAAAGTTCTATTATAAATTCCAATCCAAAACTCACACAAGATTTATGAGAAACTACGTGGAAAAATGAGAACCTACGTAGACAGAGTGAAAGAAACAACAGAGACACCATAGTAAAGTATGAAAATATTAACATGCGGAGCACACTTGTATTAAGAAAGAAAATGAAGTTATAGCTCAAGGAGTAACCAAGAAATCAAGAACATGAAAGGAAAGAAAAACGCAGAGTGGTATAGCTATCCAGAACAAATGGCAGTGTATAATAAAAAACAATTGGATTTTATCATGAACACTCCCTCTTAAACTCAATGGTTACAAACATCAGCACTTATAACACCCAAGTGTTATCGTTGGAAATCAAAAACGATTTTTCTCAGTGGCTTTGTAAAGATGTCTGGGAGTTGATATCGTGAGCCACAAAATTGTAGATTTACTTCACCATTGTTGACTAGATCACGTATGAAGTGATAGCGAGTGTCGATGTGTTTTCTCTTCTTGTGAAAAACATTGTTTTTCAACAAGAAAAATACGTGAATTGTTGTCACAGAAAATGGGAGTTGGCTCATTTTTCATATGTGACATGTCATTCAATAATCTTCGTAGCCACACAACATGACAGTAAGCTGAGGTAGCAGCGACATACTCTGCCTATGTAGAAGATATGGAGACAATGGGATGCTTCCTTGATTCCCAAGAAATAAGATTTGTGTTGGCCAAGTGAAAATCGTATCTTGAAGTTATTTTCTGGTCATCTAGGTTTCCTGCAAAATCATTGTTAGTGTATCCAGAAAGATGATCATCTTCAGATTGAGTGTGCCATAATAAAAAATTTAGTGTGCCTGCAACATAGCTCAGAATTCGTTTGGCCATTTTCCAATGAGAATCTTTGGGAGATTCCATGAACATCGAAACAAACTTGGTTGAATACATAATATTAGGTCTAGTAGTTGGAAGATGCAATGGGATTCCCACTAAACTTTTATATAAAGTAGAATCTAGAGTAGAGCCTACATCTTGCTTGCTCAATTTTTTGCCTAGGGGTATATGAGTTTTTGTTGGATTGCAGTCCTCCATGCTGAATCTTTTGATGATGTCTGTAGCATACTTTTGCTGACAAACAAAAATGCCTTTGGATGATTTATCAACCTCAATACCCCAAAAATATTTCATTATGCCAAGATTTTTCATCTCAAATTCAGATTGCATGGCATGCTTAAAACTATCTAATTGAAGATTTCCAGTGTATATCATATCATCAACATACATGCATACAATCATAAATTGAACTTGATGATCTGTTTTTGGTGTACAGTGTTGTCTCATTCCGGCTTTTGTTGAAACCACCCTTGATCAAGTAAGCATCAATTCTGTTGTACCAAGCTCTTGGAGCTTGCTTCAAGCCATACAAGGATTTCTTCAACTTATACACTTTGGTTGGGTGCTCTTTGACCTCAAATCCTAGTGGTTGATCCACACATACTTCTTCTTCTAGGACACCATTCAAGAAAGTTGATTTGACATCCATATGGTATACTTTCCATTTTTGTTAAGTTATTATGGCTAAAAGGGTCCTTACAGTATCCAACCTTGCTACTGAAGAAAAGGTTTCACCATAATCAATCCCTGGTTGCTGTGAGAATCCTTTTGCAAAAAGTCTTGGTCTGTGTTTTTCAATATGTACCTTTTCATTGAGTTTAGTCTTGTAAACCCATTTGACACCAATGCTAGTCTTATGCCTTGGAAGATCGACAAGATCCCATGTCTTGTTCTTCTCAATAGGGTCAATTTCTTGGTTCATGGCTTGAAACTAATGTGTTTCTTCATCTACCTCTTTGAAATATGTGGGCTGGCATGATAATAATGTAAAAATATTTTGTTGATTAACATCATCCAACTGTTGATGTATCCTTTCAAGCTTCGAGTTTGCTAATTTTTTACTTCAGGTGATGAATTTCTGCTTAAAGAAGAGTTGCTCTAGGAGATTTTAGGTTTTCCTTGTACCTGCAATCGTGGAAAGACATGCTGATGTGTTTGTTATCCTAAATTTTTTGTGTGTTCATGAAGTGTTAGCAGTGGATATTAGCTATCCATAGGACCATTTTCAGACTCACTCCATAACTGATTTTCCATAAATTTTTCATCTCTGCTGAGAATAATTTTATTTGAAATTGGATTGTACAAATGGTGAGCTTTATATGTCCCACTATAGCCAATAAAAATTCATTTCTCACTTCAATCATCAAGCTTATTCCTCAATTCAGAAGGTATGTGAGCAAATGCAAAGCAGGCAAAGGTTCTGAGATGAGCAATATTCAGTTTTGTCCCACTCCATCCTTCTTGAGGTACCTTCATTTTGACACTGGTGGTTGGAGATCGATTCAGAAGATAGAATGAACATGCTACAACTTCAGCCCAAAATAAATTTGAAAAACATTTTTCTCTGAGTAAACTCCTTGCCATTTTCATCATAGTCTATTTTGGGTCAAATTTCGACGGTGCGTTTGACGCAATTGCCACTTTATATTGTCGGGAGAATGAAAAACAATGAACCCCCTCAAACATCATTTCACATGATGTCGCTTTTTCGATGACATAGATTTCATCTTTATTGCGACGTTTCATGCGGACACATGTCATCCCGAATTTGACTGACCAACCCCCATATAGATGTCATAAGAGCGATGTCTTGGACGTGGCAATAGTGACATCTCTGAAGTGGAAAGACCGACATCTTGGATGTGGCAAGAGAGACGTCCTGGAGGTGGCAAGAGCGACGTCTTGGACGTCGAAAGAGAGACGTCTTGGAGGTGGCAAGAGTGACGTCTTGGAGGTGGAAAGAGAGACGACTTGGAGGTGGCAAGAGAAGCATATTGAACGTGGAAAGAGAGATGTCTTGGAAGTGGCAAGAGCGATGTCTTGGAGGTGTAAATAGAGACATATTTAAGGTGGCAAGAGCAACGTTAATAGGTATCATCTCTAACGTGGTTGTTATGGGAGCGACACTCTTGGAGGTGGAAAGAGAGACGTCTTGGAGGTGGAAAGAACGACATATTGGAGGTGACAAGAGAGACATATTGTCAGTTGCAAGAGAGACGTCTGGGATGGGGAAAGAGTGAGGTTAAGAGGTATAATCTCTGACATGGTTGTTATGGGAGCGACACTCCAAGACGTCGCAATAGTGACTATGGTGTAGGTATTTAAAAAAGAAATACAATATCAATACTAACAGGGACAGATACATTAACCTTTTCTAAGATACTAGCCATATCAATATTTAAATCTATATCATCATTCTTAGGCAAGGTTGGTTGAGGAGGAGCACTAACTTTCAATGGTAAAGGGGGTCTTTTCTAATGAGTTTTAGGATCAGTAGGATATGTCTGGGGTGTGTTATCACACAAACTTGCAATTGTTGAGCTAAAGTCCAAAAGCTCAAGTGAAATCATGCGTAACTTAGAGGGAAGGCCCCTGTCACCTCACCAACCCTCTTTCACATCAAGCCATCTTTCCTTCGACCGAAGGGGGTTTCCCTCAATTAATATTGTGAGGACTTAGGGAAAGGAATCTCAATGTGGAGAGTGAAGTCCGATAAAAATGTGTTTGGGTAGCTTTAGACTATTGAAGAAAGTACTTGGAGGTCTGAATATGCCCTCCTAGAAAGTATCGCCCATTCAATCGCCATCCTTTAGACTATTGAAGAAAGTACATGTTGAAGAGAGCGGTTCTTCAAATAAAGACCCTACATCTACCTCCCATCCTGTTGTACCTCTTTAGATATAAGATCCATCACTTGACACAGTGCTTTTCCCACCAAAGGGTTTGCTTCCTAGGTCTACGCATAATCCCAATGCACGGGATGCCCATAATTATAATATTGTGGAATATTTAACCTAGACACCATGTGCCATGTCGGCCCTCGAAGTCCTTCGATGTTTCCCAATGCAGAAAAGAGAATTGTTGTCTACTATACTGATCTAGGAGGCTCCCCAGGTTCAGAAAATGCTCAAAAATCAAAGTTCTTAGAATTGGATGAAACCAATTCCATTGTGACCGGCTCGTCGCACTGATTTTAGCAGTATATTTACTTTCTCAAATGGATGTTGTATGCGAGAGTTATCGTACTCTAATTGTTTTATCAAACAGCTAAAAATTCAAAGGACTCAAAAAAAGTCAATGTTGACGACATAATGACATCAACAACGACACCTCATGATGCGGACTTGGGCCAATGGCAGTGTGACAAGTGGTAGCAGTTGACTGGACAAATGTGGATGGCAGATCCAATCAGAATTAGACACATGGCAAAGTTTGGTCAAATGTTGAGGTGCCATGTGGCCCAGGCATGAGCAGCCACGTGGCACCAGGTTAGGTTCAAATAGAAAGTTTAAAAATGTTTTGGGGTCCATGGGTTTTGAACCCATGACCACCCACCAAGCCCAAGTTTTAGAAATAGTCAAACACCAACGCGCCACATATGGTTCTTATTATATGAAACATATTTTATTTTATATAAAGTGTAAATTTATGTATGGCGCAAAAGGGAGGAGTTTGGGGCTAAGCCCCAACCCGTGGTCTCTATTTAAAACTCATACAACCAGGAGCATGGGCCTAGCATAACCGCCCAGAAAATGGTTAGGGGGTGGTTACATGCCATGCGCCATGAATCCAAGAGTTGGAGCTTATCTTGGGACAACGCTTAGCCCTTTGAGCTAGCGCTTGGCCATATGAAGTTAATATGACCATGTTTGAGGACGTGCACCTAGCCCTAGGCGGATACACTGTGTAATTTTTAGAAAAAGTGGGTTTTTAATTTTACAGAATTTATTTTTGACTGATATTATGCCAAAAAAATGGATTTTTTTGAGGATTTTAGGCCATTTAGAGGGGGATTCCTCATCTGAGCCTCAAAATCTATATAAATCAGGCTTTTTGAAGCTTGTAGGAGACTTTTTGATCCAGGGTTTTGAAGGGGCAGTTTGTAAATTTTGGCCTTTTCTCATGATTTGAGAGGCAATTTTGCCATGTTTTTTAGAAGCGTTTGATGGTGCATGCACGAATATGAGCAAGGAGGTCTTGCAAAACATACATGAAGCATGTAATGTAACAAAAAAGAGCATTGTAAGAGAACTTTGAGCATTTTAAAGAGCAATAAAGAGGTCCTCCACTTGGAAGCAGGCTCTGAGACGTAGCCAACGATTGGTGAACTCTGTTATCAACCTCTTGTCTCTATTTCTCTTTCTATTTTGCTATTCTATTCTCTTCATTTGCAGCATGGATATTAATGGTTTATCTCTTTATTCATTAATAAGAATAAAGTAAAAGTCACATTTGATATTCCACAAAAAAGATAATAAGTTTATGTATTTCACATTCTTAACTATCCGATGCAAAAAGTACAGTAAACTAACTTGCAAATTTATCAGTAATACCTTCATTTTTGGATCAATTTTATGGTATTAGAGCTTTGGTTTTGAAGGTTTGACAGGAATTGCAAGCATTGGATGCTCACCAGAGCAAAACTCAAGCGAGGAGAAGGCCAACTTGAGGCTCTTAAACAAGAGATGTATTCACCGAGGAAGCTAGGTCCTTATGCATCTGAGGACAATTTCTTCGAGGCCTTTAAATTGATTCAATTCATGGTAGAGGAGCATTATCATGAAAGAGGACAATGAAGAAATCCAAAATTTGAAGAAGGTGAATCTTCAGTAAGAGCAGAAGGAGGAGTTGGAGGTGGTGGACCTTCGAAACCTTCTTCTCCTTCATCCTCATCATCTAATAATGAAGAAAGTGTACATTCCTCCAAGGATAAGCAAAAAACTCATCATTCTTCTGATATGCCGTTATTAAAGTTAGATGTAAAGTTTCAATTACCCACTTATGATGGTGAATTAGATGCAGAAAAGCTAGATAATTGGGTGAGAGAATTAGAAGTCTATTGCAGGATACAAAATATTGTTGATGATGAAACTAAGATCCAACTAGCAAGTCTCAAAATGGGAGGCACAACTCTCATATGGTGGGAAAGAAAAACTAGATATGATCTTAAGAAAAGTGGTAAAACAATCTCTTCCTGGAATGATTTTGTTATTGCATTAAAACAATAGTTTTACCCTTTAGCTTACATGCAACAAGAAATAATGAATTGGCAATGTTTAAAGCAATAAAAAGGTCAAAGTGTACAAGAATATACTTAGATATTTCGTAAGAAAGATTTAAATTTGGGTATTCCATTATATACACAAGAGACACTCCTAAAATATATTGGTGGTTTACATTCTTATCTCAAACACACTATTCCTATGCTAAATCATTCTAATTTTGATGAAGTATGTGTACAAACCATTCACATTGAATCAAGTAAAGGGAATGTTGGTGATAGTGTTTCTATATATACATGGAAAAGAAAGGATGCAAGGAAAAGGAAAGAGAAGAAGAAAACCACAACAAGAAAGGAGAAGCCTACTTGAAAGCATTGCAAGAAAGTAGGCCATGATGAAGATCGTTGTTGGGTCTTACATCCTAACTTGAAGCCAAATAAGTTTGCCAACCACAGAAGGAAGAATACCACAGTTGCGACAGTTCAAGTGGATCTTGGATCAGATTCTGGTGATGAGACACAGGTTGTAGCTATGGGAATCCGAGGTATAAATTTTCTTGCAAGTACTAGCTCTTCTAGATCAGTGGATGTAAATGATGTGTGTAAAAGGAATGAACTTTTCCACATAAGGGTTATAACACATAATGTTAAAGTTGATACTCTTGTAGACAGTGGATCACAAGCCAATCTAATCA
>SNQJ01S0023203.1:26540-48103 GCA_010110895.2 Picea sitchensis | reverse complement strand
CATAATGTTAAAGTTGATACTCTTGTAGACAGTGGATCACAAGCCAATCTAATCAGTGAAGATGTTGTAAATAACTTGGGACTTGAAACTAAGTCACATCCTAAACCATATCCATTGGGATGGATATGTGGTGATAACAATTTTCAAGTAACCAAGCAATGTAAAATCAAGTTTGCAATCACTTCTAATTATGTTGATGAAGTAGAGCTTGATATAGTGCCACTCGACATATGTGGGATTGTCTAGGGAAGCCCATACCTTTATGATATAAAAGCCATATTCTACAAGGAGGAAAATAAATATTGCTTCCAGAAAGATGGGAAAGAGTACATTGTTCGTGCTCATCGCATGAAAACTGACAGGTCTTTTGCAGCTACAGGGCAGTTAGAAAGAATGGTAAATGCAAGCAAAAGTTTAACACTTATGTCTGTAGAAAAATAGGAAATTAGTGACGCTAAACATGAGATGGTTTAGTATGATTCGCATAATCATGAAGTGTCACCAGAGATACAACATAAGGTTCAACTGCATAACTTGATTATTGTTCCTACTCAAAATGGGAAGCATGTTTTGTCATTTTCATTCGCATACTAAGTATTATTGTTTAGTTTGCTGATGTTCATTGGTGTATTGCTGCAAAGTGTGACAAGGAATGTAGATGATTGTGCGATAAATGAAATAATTACTTTGATAAACAATGCTATCTCAGTTTTCATGTTTGTTGTGATTAGTCAGGTGATCATTATCCCAGCAGAGAGGATGGATGATATAGGACAAAGTGGGGAGGCAATACCCTCACTTCTTACCTGAGTAAAAGAAGAATTTTGGTGGTCCAAAAGCTTCCAAAGTGGGGAGGAATGATCCAAGAGGCTCCCCAGGCTCAGAAAATGATTAAAACTCAAAGTTCTCGGAATTGGATGAAACCAATTCCATTGCGACTAGCTCATCGCATTGATTCCGACAATATATTTACTTTCTCAAACAGACGCTGTATGCGAGAGTTATCGTACTTTGATCCTTTTCTCAAACAGCTAAAAAGTCAAAGGACTAGAAAAAAGTCAATGTTGACGTCAGCATGACGACATCATGACATCACCAATGACACCTCATGATGTAGAATTGAACCAATGGCAGTGTGACAAGTGGCAGTAGTTGACTAGACAGATGTGGATGGCAGATCCAATCAGAATTGGACACATGGAAAAGTTTAGTCAAATGTTGAGGTGCCACGTGGTCTAGGCATGGGTAGCCACATGGCACCAGGTCAGGGTCGAATAGAAAGTTTAAATTTTTTTTGGGGTCCATGGGTTTTGAACCCACGACCACCCACCAAGGCCAAGTTTGAGAAATAGTCAAACACCAATGTGCCACATATGGTTCTTATTATATGAAACATATTTTATTTTATATAATGTGTAAATTTATGTATGGTGCAAAAGGGAGGGGGTTGGGGATAATCCCTAGCCCATGGTATCTATTTAAAACTCATACAACCAGGAGCGCGGGCCTAGCATAACCGCCCAGAAAATGGTTAGGGGTTGGTTACATGCCATGCGCCATGAATCCAGGAGCTGGAGTTTATCTTAGGCCAACGCTTAGCCCTTTGGCCTAGCGCTTGGACATATAAAGTTAATATGACCATGTTTGAGGGCACACGCCCAAACCTAGGGGGCTACACTCTGTAATTTTTAGAAAAAGTGGGTTTTTAACTTCATAGAATTTATTTTTGACTGATATTATGCCCAAAAAATGGATTGTTTTGAGGATTTTAGGCCATTTGGAGGGGGATTTGATTCCAAAAAGAGGACAGATCTTGAGGGAAGTTGGGATTCCTCATCTGAGCCTCAAAATCTATATAAACCAGGCTTTTTGAAGCTTGTAGGAGACTTTTTGATGCAGGGTTTTGAAGGGGCAGTTTGTAAATTTTGGCCTTTTCTCATGATTTGAGAGGCAATTTTGCCATGTTTTTTAGAAGAGTTTGAAGGTGCATGCATGAATATGAGCAAGGAGGTCTTGCACAACAAACATGAAGCATGTAATGTAACAACAAAAAGAATTGTAAGAGAACTTTGAACATTTTAAAGAGCAATAAAGAGGTCCTCCACTTGGAAGTGGGCCCGGAGACGTCGCCAACGATTGGTGAACTCCGTTATCAACCACTTGTCTCTATTTCTCTTTTTGTTTTTTTGTTCTATTGTCTTCATTTGCAGCATGGATATTAATGGCTGATCTCTTTATTCATTAATAAGCATCAAGTAAAAGTCACATTTGATATTCCGCAAACAAGATAATAAGTTTATGTATTTCACATTCTTAACGATTCGATGCAAAAAGTACAGTAAGATAAATTGCAAATTTATCAGTAATACCTTCATTTTTGGATCATATACGAGGGGTGGACCCTTCATATACTAGTTTAATTACATTTGACATGGACCAAATTTAGTCTAGACTCCCCCACCAGATTTCTTTTCAAATTCAAGTAGTCTCGCATGGGACGAATATCTTCAAAATTGTTGTTGATGAAGGGGCCTCCACTTGTATTATTTCTATGTCATGTTGGAGAGATATCAATTCCCCATAGCTTGTGCATTCCAACACCATGTTTAAGGCATTCGATGGCAACATGTTTAAGCCTCAAGGAATCATTTCCACCTTTCCTGTGGAGTTAGGTCGAAAGACTATCATTTTAATTAATGACCCTAGCAAATTTGAGGTTTAAGTTTCCACACAATATACAAATTTATCTTATAAGGGGTACCAAAAGGATCTATAAATTAAAGACATGGAAACCTCTTACTCCTCCAATTTAAGTTATTAAAAATTACCCAAAAGTGCTATAATGATATTATTAAGTGTGGTTGGAGATCATCCAAAAAGAAACAAGTCTTTGATTTTGCATAAAAGTGTTGTTTGGTCCAAATGTCTCCCCCCCCCACATTAAAGTGTGTAGAGTTGGGGTTAATAGCTCCCACTAATTAATCAAAAACATTTATGGATAAAAATAAATAAAAGATTTTGAAGTGTGAATTTGAGGGCCAACAACAATATCTAGTATCCTAGCATCATCTCTCACAATGAAGAGAACTTTTTGCAGCTAAAAATGTATACATAGATGATCCACTATGAACATCTTAGAACCAAAATATTCTTAGTTTTCACTACAGTGTCTAAATATGGTGTCATTGAAACCCAACAATACATTGTAGAATGAAAGCAGCAAAAATTGTGAGTGTAGTGGACTATGAACTCATCATCCACCGACCACAAATTTGTGGTCAAGACACAATTATCCACTCCCCTTCCACATATGTCTCATCAAAAGTCTATAAGTTTCTTCCGATATCATGGGTTTGAAGCCCTAGAATTCAACCTTGGTCAAAAACACCTTGAATCTATAAAGTCATCACGACTTTGTCTCATGATCCATTTTGGATCAACCTTTTCAATCAACAAATGGGTGAGAGGTGTATTTGAACTAACTCATGTGAAGCTCCAGTCATCAACCTATGATTCTTGGGGAAAAGAGAAATTTTTCTCCATATTAAGAGCTTTGGAGAAAACATCCCTTGATAGAACTCTAATTCATTTTGGAGAGCAAAAAAACAAACTTATGTAAAAGAGATAAAGACCAAGACCTTACATTTTCTATGATGATATCTAAGAACCCATTTAATGTCTTACAAGACCTAAATAAGGTTGGCATGGTGTATGACTAGAATCAAATAAAATTTATTTTCAAGCAAGGCCTTATTATTTGAAGCATTGATCTTAAAATATTATCCTTTGTAAGATAAGGGATGATCACTCTAGAATAAAATGGCATACCCTTTATAACCACCTTAAATGAAAGGACCTTAAAGGCTTTATTGGAATGAAGTATGCACCCCAAATGACATACCAAATAGGGTTGGTCAAAGTCTTACTAGAACCAAGTAGACCTACCATTCAAGTCCTAATTGGAACAAAGTACCCAAACCATAAGAAGACATTTTAAAGCCTCATTGAGACACAATGCCCCATTAATCCAACAAACATGGAATTTCAAATCCTTATCAAAACCAATATACAATTCCCTTCACCCCTATTATGAAGGCCTTTCAATGCCTCACTGAAACAAAGTATTCACCCTTGACATGAGGGCCTTTTAATTCTTGAATGGAAAAGAGTAATCTTTTATGATGACTTAATGTTTCTTTGTTATCCAAGGGTTGATAAGAGAATATGTGGAAGGCTAACATCCTCATTGTAGTTGCTAATGGTTTCTAAGGATATGAAGGATTAACTATTTCATTTCATGTGCTAAAGGTTTCTAAGGAGATGGAGTGTTGACTTAGAATGGGATCTTTCAACACCTCATTAGAATGTGAAGCCCCAACTGACTAATGAATGTGAGCTTCAAAACATGGAACGAAGCATCAACCACCTTAATGTAATGCTCACAATGCCCACTAAGATAACCACTCATATCC
This sequence comes from Picea sitchensis, assembly GCA_010110895.2. Classification (NCBI taxonomy): domain Eukaryota; kingdom Viridiplantae; phylum Streptophyta; class Pinopsida; order Pinales; family Pinaceae; genus Picea; species Picea sitchensis. Next base: position 43,631 of record SNQJ01S0023203.1, on the reverse strand, counting down.
TTACTCTACAGGTTTAGGTGTACCCATATTAGTTCTTTGATATTCATTTTTACTATGGATTGAATTTGATTGGTCACAATTGAAGACTTTAATCCCCTAGTGCAAAAGCTTGTGTTGATATTCTAATGCACCCTTTAATATTCATCACATTTGGAGGGTACGGCCTCACAAATGTTCCAAGAGATTTTGTCCATGGACATGTAGTGATTCTTTTCTCATCTCTTGAAATATTTTGTTTTCTATCCATATATTCCAAGTGACCACCCCTAGAATGATTGAACACATTTTAAGTCCTTACAACATGAAATTTACCTAGCATTTAGCACATGAAATGCTTGGAAGTTGACAGATGCATTCTAGCGTCAATAACGAAGGATGGGGAAAGAGTAACGTTAAGAGGTATAAACTCTGACGTGGTTGCTATGGAAGAAACACTCCAAGACATCGCAATAGCGACTGTGGTGTAGGTATTTAAAAAAAAAATACAATATAAATATTGAGAGGGACAGGTACACTAACCTTTGCTAAGATACTAGCCATATCAATATTTAAATCTATATCATTGGTCTTAGGCAAGCTTGGTTGCAGAGGAGGAATAACTTCCAATGGTAAAGGGGGTCTTTTCTAATGAGGTTTAGTATCAGTAGGATATGTCTCGATTGTGTTATCACACAAAATCACAATTGTTGAGCTAAATTCCAAAAGCTCCAGTGCAATCAAAAACATTTATAGATAAAAATAAATAAAATATTTTGAAGTGTGAATTTGAGGGCCAACAACAATAGCTAGTATACTAGCATCATATCTCACAATGAAGAGAACTTTTTGCAGCTAAAAATGTATACATATATGATCCACTATGAACATATTAGAACCAAAATATACTTAGTTTTTGATGCAGTGTCTAAATATGGTGTCATTGAAACTAACAGTGCATTGTAGAATGACATTAACAAAAATTGTGAGTGTAGTGGACTATGGAATCCACATCCACCGACCAAAAAGTTGTGGTCAAGACACAATGATCCACTCCCCTTCCACATATGCCTCATCAAAAGTCTATAAGTTGCTTCTAATCTCATGGGTTTGAAGCCCTAGAATTCAACCTTGGTCAAAAACACCTTCAATCTATAAAGTCATCTCAACGTCATCTCATGATCCATTTTGGATCAACCTTTGCAGTGAACAAATGGGTGAGAGGTGGATTTTGAACTAACTCATGTGAAGCTCCAGTCATCAACCTATGATGCTTGGGGAAAAGAGGAATTTTTCTCCATATTAAGAGCTTTNGATAAAAATAAATAAAATATTTTGAAGTGTGAATTTGAGGGCCAACAACAATAGCTAGTATACTAGCATCATATCTCACAATGAAGAGAACTTTTTGCAGCTAAAAATGTATACATATATGATCCACTATGAACATATTAGAACCAAAATATACTTAGTTTTTGATGCAGTGTCTAAATATGGTGTCATTGAAACTAACAGTGCATTGTAGAATGACATTAACAAAAATTGTGAGTGTAGTGGACTATGGAATCCACATCCACCGACCAAAAAGTTGTGGTCAAGACACAATGATCCACTCCCCTTCCACATATGCCTCATCAAAAGTCTATAAGTTGCTTCTAATCTCATGGGTTTGAAGCCCTAGAATTCAACCTTGGTCAAAAACACCTTCAATCTATAAAGTCATCTCAACGTCATCTCATGATCCATTTTGGATCAACCTTTGCAGTGAACAAATGGGTGAGAGGTGGATTTTGAACTAACTCATGTGAAGCTCCAGTCATCAACCTATGATGCTTGGGGAAAAGAGGAATTTTTCTCCATATTAAGAGCTTTAGTGAAAACATCCCTTGATAAAACTCTAATTCCTTTTGGAGAGAAAAAAAGAAAACTTATGTAAAGGAGATAAATACCAAGACCTTACATTTTCTATGATGATATATAAGAACCCATTTAATGTCTTAAAATACCTAAATAAGTTTGCCTTGGTGTATGACTAGAATCAAATAAAATTTATTTTCAAGTAAGGCCTTATTATTTGAAGCATTGATCTTAAAATATTATCCTTTGTAAGATAAGGGATGATCACTCTAGAATCAATTGGAATACCCTTTATAACCACCTTAAATGAAAGAAACTTAAAGGATTTATTGGAATGAAGTATGCACCCCAAATGACATACTAAATAGGGTTGGTCAAAGTCTTACTAGAACCAAGTAGACCTACTTTTCAAGGCCTAATTGGAACAGAGTACCAAAACCATAAGAAGACCCTTTAAATCCATTCTAAGTCAACACTCCATCTCCTTAGAAACATTTAGCTAATGAAATGAAATAGTTAATACTTCATCTCCTTATAAACCATTAGCAATTAAAATGAGGATGTCAGCCTTCCACATATTCTCTTATCAACCCTTGGCTAACAAAGAGACATTAAGTCATCATAGGAGATTACTTTTTTCCATTCAAGCATTAAAAGGCCCTTGTGTCAAGGGTGAATACTTTGTTTTAGTGAGGCATTGAAAGCCCTTCATACTAGGGGTGAAGGGAATTGTATATTGGTTTCGATAAGGATTTCAAATGCCATGTTTGTTGGATTAATGGGGCATTGTGTCCCAGAGGGTATTTAAACACCTCATTAGAATGTGAATCCTCAACTGACTAATGAATGTGAGCTTCAAAACATGGAATGAAGCATCAACCACCTTAATGTAATGCTCACAATGCCCACCAAGATAACCACTCATATCCTTACTCTATAGGTTTAGGTGTAACTGTTGGCACAGGGGAAGACCTAGGTTTCAACGCTACAAGAGCGCACCAACAAAGCCCTAACTACTGGCCCTTTTGGCAACACCTGCGAAGCAGATGAGGTCTCACCTGAGGTAGAGGTAGGGGTGGTTGCAAAACTCAAATTTCTGCAACCTTAGCTGGGACACAGATCTATGATTGTATCACCTATAGAGTGCTTAGCATCGACTATCCATCAATATTCAGTCCTTATTATACTTCGCAGATAGCACGGAGCAATGCAGTAGTCACTTAGATCTAAGTTAACTTAGCAAGATTTATGTGGTTCACCCCCACCCTGGGGCTACATCCACCAACTCTTCTTCTATATTATCATCGGCCAATCGATTACAATCATAAAGCCTTAGGAACAATTACTTCACACATGACAGAAGATCTGTGCAGCCTGCTAGATCCTTGTTCCTTGCCTTTTAGCACAAAGCCTTCTATATCTTCACAAAGGGACTTGCACTAAGCTCTGCAAGTCTATACAGAATGCACAAAGCTCTCGATCACATAGATCCCTTCTTGGCACTTAGCCCATATCGCATAGATACAATACAATCCCTCTCCTCTTTACTAGATGACTATATGTCTATTTGTACATACAAAATGGGCCTAAGCATGGGTAAACCCACGGACCAACATCCCTTTCCCATTACATATTCCCAAAACCCAAAAAGGGACCCGAAAGTGGGCCGAGATCCCTTAATCTCTGCTTCAGCTGGTGCTCCATCTTTGGTAGGCTGTCGAAGTCCCAAAAACGATCAAATATGACCAAGTAACTTCAAAACTTGGTCAAGGGCCAATAAGCCCCCAATACTCACCTGTGACTCGTCCTGAGGCACTTCAGATCTGATCCTTCTGTGCGACTTCGACTTGTAGACTGTGCAGTGTAACCTTTTCTTTCTTATCTATGCCTCCTTCCCATCCTTGTGAAGACTGTCTTTTTTGTGTCTGGTACCCAGTTTCAACTGTACCTGGTACCTAGACCCTTTTGTTCCATGCTCCTACTGAGGTGTGCAAGGTAGCTGGTTGTCGTAGTACAACTTCAGCCGACTTCCATTTACCAATCCTACCTTCCATTCTCCCTTCAATGTTTTCAGTTGTGCAGCTCCCCCTTCAATAACATAAGCAATCTCGTATGGTCCAAGCCAATGCATTCTGAACTTCCCAGGATGTTTCAGGAACTTGTTGTCATACAACAATACTAAATCACCTTTCTTGAATGCCTTCTTTTTGATGTGCCTGTCATGATAAGCCTTCTCTCTTTCCTTCTGAACCTGCTACTGGAATCCTACAATAAATATGTCTTCTTCCAGTTCAACCATCTGTGCAAGCCTCTCTTGAGTTTCTCCAATATCACCCATGTGTGTAAAAGAATTAATTCTCAGGCTTGGTACTAAATACTCCATTGGAACAACAACTTCAAGTCCATAAACCAATTTAAAAGGGGTCTGCAGTGTTAATTTCTTGCAAGTGGTTCTATAGTCCCATAGTACTACAGGCACTCTTAAATCCCAATCATCTCTGTTCACACTACAAATATTTGTCAATGCGGTCTCCAAGATCTTGTTGAATGCTTCAACTGTTCTGTTTTCTTGTGGGTGGTAAGGTGTACTCTTCTGATGGTGGACTGCAAATTCTTTAGTCAGGGCTTCAAATTTCTTATTGATGAAGTGTGTGCTTTGATCACTCATGAGGATCTTTGGTCATCCAAACCTGGTTATTATGTCATCAAATATAAAACGCGTAGTTGTAGTTGCACTACAGTCCTTATTATACTTCGCAGATAGCACTGAGCATCACATTAGTCACTTAGATCTAAGGTAACATAGCAAGATTTACGTGTTTCACCCCCACATTGGGGCTACGTCCACCAACTCTTCTTCTATATTATCATTGACCAATTGGCTACAAGAACAAAGAGTTAGGAGTCCTTACTTCGCACAGGACAGAAGATCTCCACAACCCGTTAGATCCTTCTTCCTTTCCTTTCAGCACAAAGCCTTCTATATCTTTACACAGGGACTTGCACTAAGCTCTGCAAGTCTATATAGAATGCAAAAATCTCTCAATCACACAGATCCCTTCTTGGCACTTAGCCTATATCACATAGATACAATACAATCCTTCTCCTCTCTACTAGATGCATATATGTCTATTTATACATACAAAATGGGCCTAAGCGTGGGTAATCCCATGGGCCGACATCCCTTTCCCATTACATATTCCCAAAACCCCAAAAGGGACCTAAAAGTGGGCCGAGATCCCTTGATCTCTGCTTCATCTGGCGCTCCATCTTTGACAGGCTGTCGAAGTCCCAAAAATAGTCAAATATGACCAAGTAACTTCAAATGGATTGAATTTGATTGGTCACAATTGAAGACTTTAATCCCATAGTGCACAAACTTGTGTTGATCTTCTAATTCACCCTTTAATCTTCATCACATTTGGATGGTACGGCCTCCCAAATTTTCCAAGAGATATTGTCCAAGGACATGTAGTGATGCTTTGCTCATCTCTTGAAAGATTTTGTTTTCTAGCCATATATTCCAAGTGACCACCCCTAGAATGATGGCACACATTTTAAGTCCTTGCAACATGAAATTTACCTAGCATTTAGCACATGAAATTCTTGGAAGTTGACAGCTGCATCCAGCGTCAATAACGAAGGAAATTTGCTACACAATTATTACTGGGAGATTGTCATGGAGACTAAATTTCTACAGTTTGCATAGAATCAAAATCAAGGAATTGGGTTTGCATTAGCCAGTGCTCTGAAGAATGCATGCTTGTTGTTTTTTTTCATTAGTTTCTTTGAATGAGGTATGCATATTTGATAGCCAATACCTTATCTAATAATAATGAATAACACATTCTTGATATCTCTCCAACTATGAAATGAATATTCTATTTGCTTTACAGTTCCATATTGTATTCACATGAAGGTTGGAATTTGAATTGAAATAACATGTGGGTGTTGATGCAGGGATAGCTCATGTAGATGGTGAGACAGAGCAACATAATTTATCTTCTACAAAAAGTGCATGGGGTGTTGTGAACACTGTCATTGGATGTGGCTTTGATCCTAAAAATAGAAGAGTTTATTATACATTAAACGACAAGCAGGTTTAATCTATGACGGGCAAATTAGATGAGTTTAGTAATCCTTTATACCCAACAATTGAAGCCAACTATGATGTGACTGTGCTGGTAAATATTTTTCAGAGTGCATTTGAATATGCTCTGGACAATTATCAAAGGGTGGTTGATCCATGCTTCAAACGACTTCTTTTTCCTAGTCCTAAAAATTTAACAGGTGCCTTTTATGAAGATAGTGGTGATATTTTCTCAATGGGTAAACTTGATTCACAATGGCTAGCAATTGTTGACCGTTCCAATTCACATGATGTGCAAAACAAAGGCCCTCCTTCTGAGGGTGAATCTGATTTCTTTGATATTGTCCTTGATAGAAATAAGTAAATACAGAAGCTTTCCATATATAGGATTCTTTGCCAAATGCATCACATTAGAGTTGTATTTTTGTATCAATATACTTCTATGTTTCATCTCTTTGTTCATGAGATTGGTAAGGATATTCAATTTTGAAGCGCAGACCCTCCCCTCTTATCTATTCTATCTAGGAAATATTATATAGGTCCATGTGTGGATATTTCATTGGAAGGTAATGTTTTATGTAATGTTTTATGGATGTTTTATGTACCTGTCCATTTCGTCAACATAGATCTTTTACAAATATAAAAATTTGTTCTCTGTTTTGGGTGCAACTCTAGGTACAAAATTTATGAGTTTTTCATCATCAACAGAGAAACAATACTCTATTCCTAGATTTGCTCATTGTTTGGTTCAGTTTCTATGCAAAACCAAGACCAATCAATGAAAAAACAAAAAAAATAGTTATGTTTTCACAATTCTTATTGTGCCAATGACAACCTAGCATTGAGTCAAACACAATAGTAGTTGACATATGTAAGATGTTCATGTACATATGGTTTATAGGTTAGTGAACTAGTATGATTTTGTGTTGGAGAGATTGCACTGATCAAAGGTCGTAGAGCCTAGCATTGTAATTTGTATATATACTGATTAATAAAAAACATCACCATTGTGAATTAAGTGAAACAAAAGAGTATGGGGGGCTAGAACTCGACAAGAAAGAAAGAGAAGTAAGGGCTTAAGGAAAAGGGGCTAAGCTAAGGGGTTAATCCAAGGAATATAATATTATATTCCTAGGTCCTAAGTCATAATGCATATATTATTTCTTAACTTCCTAAGTGATGGGATGAGTTATGAAGTGGTAAGAGAGTGGATCCTTGAGTGTCACTTGTCAAAAAGGAGCCATGCATATTTAAATGAGGGGCTTAGTGGAAAATAAGGGATTGATTTCCATTGTTTCCATTGCTTGTGGAGTTCATTCTTGGGGTGTGAACTAGTGAGACCCACTGAGACCCTATGACATTGTGAAACCTATGAGTTCATTCAGGTGCTTTTTAAAGATGGAGATATAGATTATGAAGCTATAGTAAAGTTGGTTGATGTATTCTATGGAGCAAACCTTTCAAAAAAAAAATCAAAATCCGAAAAACCAGATAGAGCAGGATGAGCAATCTTGAATATTGTAAAGACGTTTTATGCAATGTCAAAGATGGCAGTTGGTGGTTAGAGCCCAGCATAGAAAAGGTGGAAGCATTACAACAGGAGGGCGTCTCCATTTTCTTTGTTATTGTGTTTCAAAGGAAGAGTTTGGAGTGGAGGTTTCTTTTATTTGGAATTTTGGGATGCTCGGATGAGAGATATTCTCAATATCATTAAAACAAATGGGCAGGAAGATTCCCATAGCATTCATATTTCTGGAGGCCGAGAAACACATTGAAGTATATACTAGACTAGGATTTTCAGGAATACCATCTGCATGGAAAAAACGCAATATTCCTTTTTCATTATAGCAGGGCACTAACAAAAACTAGATGGTGGAAATATGATGGCTGGAAGTGGACTTGTAATTGTGGATTTCAACTTGAAGAATTCTTAGTTTTTGGATACTTAGTCAGTGCAGTGACAAGGGTTATAATAGCTATTTTTTTGTTGCTTATATGATGTTGAGATATGTGTGGCAGAGATTCAGGACCAAGTTCCCCCATTTGATTCAGAAACTACAATCACTCTATTCCAGAAACAAAAGGACTATCCCTTTTAAAAACAACTGGTGATGATGGTGAGAGTGTCTTCTTTGCAGAAATCACAGGTGGCCTGTTTTATCAAGGGTAGTGCCAATGATTAAAGCATGGTTCATGGAGATCCTAGGAGAGGTGTAGTCCAAGAATTTATAAATCAAGGACAATCCATTGACAATGCAAACTCAAAATGTCAATGGAGTTTTTCTGCAGAAAAAACATGTGGCTATAGTGAAGCTCTTAAGGTTGAGTTGAAATACCTTCATGATTATGATGGGATCAATATAATCATAGTTTTAATAGCAGCTGGAAAAGTTGCTTCCGTTATCTAACATGAATAGAGTCCAAAGTCTTTGATAGCCATTGGGTAAATAACCCTTGCAAATTAGTGAATCTAAATAACCTTGATGAAAAATATGATTATACAGTGGCATAGTATTGCAATGGAGAAATGTTTACAGCATTTAAACAAGTTTTTTTGTTCATTTTATATAAAATTGTGAAAAAATATTCGTACAAGAAGTTGGTAGCGCAAAGAGAAATTTCACAGTGTATTGTGCTACCAACAGGACTTTCTTTTGTAGATTAGAGGAAAAGTCAAAGGAGGACTCCTTTTCGGTTGAATAATGGGTGACTCAAGGCCTAGCTGTCATTGGAGATTCTAGAAGAGGATTGTCATCATCCAACAAGATTTTGGAGCTGTTGAAGACTCAGTTTAGGATTAGGGTTTTATTCCCTTAAAATAGGATCTTATCTCATTTATCGTAACTAGATTAGATTTTGTAGTTATTTGATCCCTCATTGGAGGATCTCAGTTAAACATTGTAAGGCTCTATCAATCCACAGCCTAGAGAGACTCTTGGAGCGATAACATATTGGCTTTTACTTATGGGAATAATAGTGTATAGGTTCAACAAGGAGTAATGATATATCCATATTATACGAGCTTCTACCTTATAGAATATGGAAACATAGTACTTATAACATGATGTAATATGATAGATCTAAGAAGTATCATTTCCATATATGTTATGAGCTTGATTATGAAGCTAGCATGATAGTATAAACATATGGGAAACACCATACCTAATAACGATATAAACTGAATTCACTCTATTATCTCATTGTTGTTATGTTACTTACTATAACGATTATTCATATAATATTGGTACTACTTATATCATCTAACTTCCATTCCCCTATATGTGTCCTCTGTATTTCCTTATATTCCTATATGTTCCATATGCTCATACATTAAATATAGAACACAATAGGAGGAAATGTGGTTGTATGGATAGAATAAGCCATCTATTACCATAATTAGTGATATGTATTATATTATAGGGATACCATTGACCGAGTACCATATTGTAACGTCCTAGGAGGAGCCACGATAAATGAGAGAACTCTTTCGTTATCTCTCTACAGAACATACTGTAACATACCCATCATCCAACTGAGCTATGCCACATAAATTTTAGCAACTGCATGCAGTTAAAACATATGCACACAAAACCTTTGCAGAACTTCATAAATAAAACATAAACAAAAAATTACATTATGTTAAAGCACGAATTCATACTGAAATAACAGTAAACATAGACATGCAACATATACAGGAAATACCCATAAACATATAGACAATTATAACCATGCATAGGATAAACCCAGAAAACTGAACATGTAAATAATAATGCAACATGTAAATTTATCACACAATTGGCACTTATCTTGGTAAGAATATCACCAACTATGTGCATACCTTCCACGAACCTCCTAGCCTTAGACCACACTACTCATCACTCTCAGCAGTGAGTCACCCCCGAGCTGGGACTAAACTTCACTCGGGTAAAGGGATTCCTAACCATGATAAAGGCTCACAGACAACAGGAAATACTCTGTCACAGGTGCCAACTCAACTAACAGCCTACAATATCTCATTCCCCACATGCATGTCCCACCGAGGAAGTGTGGACCTTCTTTGCTCAACAGTCCTTCGCCTGCCCCACTTCCTTTCCAGGCTTCAACAACAGGCCAAACAGGAAGTCTCAGAGCCCTGTAACTGCAGTTTATCACCTTTAGGAAATCAATTCCAAACAATTCTCTCACCCATAGAGTAATTTCTCACAGTCCTGACAACCTGACTCTTCAATATCCCATGGGCCTGGCAACCTACTTCTTCAGTCCAACTCCCAAGCTAACCAGCTACATAAATAGTATGATTATGGATACAAGTTTAGGTACAGTGACATGAATGTACAAAGGATAGCTCAATGAGTGTGTGAATGTTCATGGATGATTGAATGGGTTACTGAATGATGGGAGGAATCCTAGAAAGAATGATGGGAAATGAAATAAGTCCCCACAGTATGTATGCATGTCCCCAACTTGACAGTTGTCATGTTGGGAGCTACTTTGGCCCACTTGTCCCCAACTTTAGAACTTAGGATAAAATAATTATCCACACTTTATTATTTAAGAAATATTAATATAATATTCCTTTTTGGCTTAATCTCCCTAGGTTAGCCCCTTTTCCTTAACTTTTATCCCCCACCCTTTTCATAACTAGTGGAGTTTAGTCCCCCATACTCTTTTATCATGGTTAGTTTGTGCACAGTGATGTATTTTATATTACTGCTAAGACATATACAAAAGTAGGCGTACTGGATTTTAACATCAAGGCTCTCCGGCCTAATAATCACAAAACTGGCTCTCCAGCCTATAAAACACAACATATACACAAAGGCTCTGTGGCCTCAAAATCGCGCGTGCTTAAGTTGTTGTGCGTGGTATCCAAGAATGTGCACACTTCATCATTTTACTGGGTAGTACATGTGCACACTATGCCATGAAAGGTGCATCCAAAATGATATCAAACAACTCACCAGCTTAAGTACATTTTCATTTACATTACAATTGGGTTTGACCTAGGGATATTACAATCTCCTCCCCTTATTTATTCACTGTCCTCAGTGCATTATGTACTCAGACACATCAAAATTTCAAAAATACTTAAAACGATGCAGGTATTCTACCTGCATTGCATCGTCATGCTCCCAAGTAGCATCCTCAGGACTGTACCAGGCCCATTGGAGCTTTACAGTACCTATGGCTAGATTCCAGAGATGTTTGATTTTTCGATCCAGAATGCGTACCAGATGCACTTTAAAAGCGCCTTCTTGCTCCACCTGAATCACATTCCAATCAATAACATGATTAGCATCAGGTATATATTTCTTGAGCAATGATACATGGAATACATTGTGAACATACAAAGATGCAGGCAATGCAATCATATAAGCTACTAGACCAATCCTCTCTAGGATTTCAAATGGCCCACAATAGCGAGTTGCCAACTTTGAACAATTTCCCAACTTAAGGGAACTTTTGTTGGCTTTCTCTTTCAAAACAAACATGGTATTCGACTTTAAATTCCCTGTGAGTTCTTCCCTTATCAGGATAGATTTTCTTCATGTCTTGGGAAACCTTTAAATTTTGTTTTATTTTTATCATTTGCTCCTCCATTTTCCTGAGCAAATCTGGCCCAACCACTGCTCTATATGTTGGGTTATCCCAACTTACTGGTGTGTTGCACTTTCTTCCATAAAGTGCCTCAAATTGGCTCATCTTTAAAGATGTTTGGTAGCCATTGTTATAAGCAAACTCTACCAAGTTTAGGTAGTCTTCCCATCTTGATGGTTTATCCATCACATACATCACCAACATATCCTCAATCACTTGATTCACCCTCTCTATTTGTCCATCATATTCTGGATGATAAGATGTGCTAAAATTCAAATTTGTTCCAAATCCATTAAATAATCCTTTCCAAAATTTTGAGGTAAATTTTGGATCTTTGTCAAACACAATTGTCTTGGGTATGCCATGTAATCTAGAAATTTCCTTCATATAAACATCAACAATGTTGGTTTCCTTGTGAGTGAGCTTAACTGGAATAAAATGGGTAGCTTTAGTAAGCTTATCCACCACTACCATGACAGAATCATGTTGCTTGATTGTTCTGGGCAGTTTGGTGATGAAATTCATGGTTACAACTTCCCATTTCCACTTAGGAATGGGTAATGGTTGTAACAAACTGGCTAGGTGTCTATGCTCAGCCTTTACCTTTTGACATTCCAAACATTTGGTAATAAAATCAACAACTTCTTTCTTCATGCATGGCCAATGATATTGGCTCTTGACAGTTGTAATAGTTTTACGATATCCCGGGTGTCTCGCATAAGGTATATTATGCATTTCTCTCGATATCATATTTTTCAATTCCTGGGAATTTGGTACAAAAATTCTGCCCCTATACATGACAATTTCATCATTATCTAGCTTGTATTCTTTAATTTTCTGCTGCAAATTACCTTGCTATAATTTTGCCACTAATTCCTTGTATTGCAAATCTGATTTTGCAACCTCTAAAATTTTTTGTTTCAAATATGATTGGCACATGATAATAGTTGTAGCATGCATTTCATGCACTCTCCTGCTGAGTGCATCAACCACTTTGTTCTCTTTCCCCTTGATATGCTTTATATCAAAGTCATATTCACTTAGAAATTCTAACCATCTGCTTTGCCTAGCATTAAGAGTTGGCTAATCAAATAAATATTCCAGACTATTATGGTATGTCCTTAGCTCAAACCTTTTCTCCATGAGGTAGTGCCTCCATTTCCTCAAGGCGTGCACTATGGCTGCCAACTCCAAATCATGAGTGGCATAGTGTCTTTCATGCTCCTTCAAATTCCTTGATTCATAACATATAACAAACCCATTTTGATTGAGGAATACACTAAGTCCTTCTTTACTTGCATCTGTGCATACAATGAAGTCTTCATTTGGGTCTGCAATCCTTAGTATTGGAGCACTTGTTAATAATTGTTTCAGGTGTTGGAAACTCTTTTCACAATCCAATGTCCACTAAAACTTCATACCCTTATTTTGTAAGGAAGTGATTGGGTGTGCAATATTTTAGAATCCTTCAATAAATCTCCTATAGTAGCCTGCAAGGCCCATGAATGATCTAACCTCTATCACATTCTTTGGCACTGGCCATTCTCTAATGGCTTCTATCTTCTTAGGATCCACTGCTATCCCATCCTTTGAAATGATATGCCCCAAATAATGAATTTGCTTCTGATAAAATGAACACTTGCTCAACTTGGCATATAATTGATGGTCCCTTAATACTTGCAGCACCATTCTCAAATTATTCTTATGCTCTTATTATGACTTATAATATATAAGGATGTCATCCAAAAAGACAATGACAAAATTTTCTAGATATTCTCGGAAAACACCATTCATTAAGCACATGAAAACAACTGGTGCATTTGACAACCCAAATGGCACCACTGTGAACTCATAATGACCATATCTTATCCCGAAGGTGGTCTTACTGATATCTTCCTCTTTAACCCTTACCTGATGGTAACCAGACCTAAGATCAATCTTTGAAAATATCTTTGCATCCTTCAATTGATCAAAGAGGTCATCAATCCTTGGAAGAGGGTACTTGTTCTTTACAGTCACTTTATTCAAATATCTGAAATCAATGCACAATATTAATGTCCCATCTTTCTTCTTCACGAATAAGACTAGGGCACCCCAAGGTGACACACTTGGGCATATATACCCCTTCTTCAAAATTTCTTCAAGCTGCATTTGCAACTCCTTCAGCTCTGGTGTACTCATTCTGTAAGGAGTCTTTGACACTAGAGCTACTCCAGGCATTAAATTTATAGAGAAATCAATATCTCTCTTTGGGGGTAGTCCTGGTACCTCCTTGAACACATATTCAAAATCTTTTAGGATTGCATGATCTTCCAAATTTGGCACCTTATCTTTAGGTGTCTCTTCCATATGAGCTGTAAATATTTGACACCCTTTTCTGTAACATTTCTTCAGCTGCAATGATGAAATTTCTCTAATGGTTACTACCCTGGGAATTCCCTGCACTTTCCTTAGGTTCCCTTCCTCATCCAAGCAAGTAAATTCCTTGTTATGACAGTCTAGGATAGCATGATTTTCATCCAACCAATCCATCCCTATTAGAAATTCATAAGAACCTAAAGGCAAGATGTTCAAATCTTCCCTGGTGTTTAGTCGATTCATGTCCATAAGACATGACTTAACCATCTCATTAACTTGTCTTTTGGCTCTGGTAGCCAGTTGCACCAACCAAGATTTTCCATGCTTGCTTCTTGCCAAATGCAAACCTTCCACCATCTTAGGATCTATATAACTATGACTAGCTCCTAAATCAATTAAAATAGCAATGGTTTGGTTGTTGATCATACCTTCCACTTCAATCATGTGTGACTGATACTCTGCTTTCTTGTTGTCCAAGGCTGTATAGATCCTTGGTACATTTCTTCCCATGTCCTCCATTGTTTCATCTAGCTTTACATTGTGAAAAATTCTCACTTTTTCACCTCTGTGCGGACAATCTCTAAACATATGGTCTCCTTTACAACCCAATCATTGAATAGGTGGTTTCCTTGGCCTTTGCCCCCCATGTCTCAATCGTTTTGGATTCTCCAGAAGTTGGTTTTCCCTGAGTATTATTTCTAAAGGATGGTGGCTTATCTCCCTTCTTCCTCTGATCCATATTGAACTTCTTTTTGTCTTCCCAAGTTTTTTGGAAAGTTGGCCTTGATTTTTGTTGATCATATAGGCATTTAGCTCGCCTTATGGTCTCCTCCAATGTCTTTGGATCATCATACTGTATTTTGTCACTGATGAATGATGGAAATCCACTCAAATACCTTTGAATTTTAACTATCTCATCCTTGATGAAAGAGACATACTTCAGCAGTTCTAAAAACTGTCTATCATATTCATCTATGGTCATACTCCCAATCTTGATTTCAAAGAACTCTTTCATTTTCTTGTCATAATATCTCTTAGTCAAGTATTTCTTCTCAAAATACTTCTTGAATTCCCTCCAAGTAACACTTTTCTCTTTAATGTGTTGCACTTGCACAAGTTGATCCCACCACATGGATGTCTTTCCCTTGAGTTTATAGATAGCAATTCTGCCTTCTGCATGAGAAGAATAATTATGCAATTGAAAATAATTTCTCATGCCCAACAACCATGTCTCTGCATCTTCATCCTTCTTGTGATCATCGTCAAATGTAGGAGGTTTGATTTTGTTCATTTCTCCTCGTAGCTCATCCACCCCAGAACTCTTATGATTCCTGACAGGGGATGGACTTGAGCTATTGTGTTCCCTCTTATTGAAATTCCTCGGGGAGTAGCTAAAACCGTTGTTAAGGCCCTCAAAAACATTGTTAAGGACCTCAAAAACGCACTGCAAAAAGATGACATTCAAATGATATAAAACGTCGTAGAAAATTGTTGGTTTTTTGTTGTTGTTCCCCCTCCAAACGACTTCGCACGCACAATTTTCAACCTGTAAAAACATATTCATCATGCGCAGCAACATCACAAGGTAAATCGTGCTCCGTGCACCTTTAACCACTATGCATCACTTCTCTATCGTGCCAATAACTGGCGTGCACTACTTTTGTGTCACGCGCCAATATCCACCACCCACAGTTTTGGTTCTTCCACTATTACATGTTGCGTGCAGTTTTGTATCACGCACTAATATTCCATGCACATTTCACTCTATGCGTTGCACCATGCCAAATTTTAGTATGCCCCCACCGCACACCAATACTCTGCGCACACCATTAACTAAATTGTCACGCGGCAACATATACCCACATTGTGCATGCACCAACAAAAATCCTCTGCGGTCTGCCAATACTGTGCACACCACGCACACCATTATCATGTGTGTGCACACCGCGCAGTGCTAAATTTAGTGCGTGCATCGCACACCAAAATTTTTCCGTACGGTGCCAAAATTTAGTGCACGCACCCGCACACTAACATTTTTTCACGCGACACCAAAATTTAGTGTGCACACCCGCACACTAACATTTTACTGCGTGACGCCAAAATTTAGCGCACGCACCAGCACGCTAATATTTTTCCCCGCAGTGCCCAAAATTAGGCACATGCACCAACACGCTAATATTTTTCCACGCGGTACCAAATTGTTTTCATATCATAAGCTTTTTACTACACATCATGCATTTTTAGTGCGCCCACCTACACACATTTATTTTTATGCGCAACAATTCCTTGTGAATTCCTGTTGGCACAGGGGCAGACCCAGGGTTCAATGCTACAATAGTGCACCAACAAAGCCCTAACTACTGGCTCTTTCGGGAACACTGGCAAAGCAGATGAAGTCTCACCCGAGGTAGAGGAAGGGGTAGTTGCAAGACTCAAGTGTCTACAACCTTAGCTGGGACACAGATCTGTGATTGTACTACTTAATAAAGCACTTAGCATCGTCAGTTCCTCAATATGCAATCAATATCCACTTTGCTGATAAAACAAGATTTCGTAGCATCCACACTAATCTAATGTATTTAAGCACTTAGCATAGGTAAATAGATCAGATCGAGTAGATCAAGCACTCAACATAGCCATATAGGTCAGATCTAACTCTCTCGCATATAACAAGAACAAAGCATAAGTAGATCTATCTAAATACATCAAAGTACTTAGCAAATAACATGTGAACACATCAAGACAAAACACGAAGCAGCATAACACAGTATTTACATGGTTCACCCCCACCTTGGGGCTATGTGCACCAACTATTTTTCTTTATTGTCTTTAGTCAATCGGTTACAAGCACAGAGCCTCAAAACCCTACTCCGCACAGGACAGAAGATCTGTGCAGCTTGAAATATCCTTCTTCCTTGCGTTACAACACTAATCCATCCACAATCTACTACAAGGACTTGCACTTAACTCTGCAAGTCTCTTACATTCATGCACAAAGTGTTGGAAGATTGATTGTTGTCATTGATGTCAACCCTAGTCATGGGTTTTGGACCGCAATATTAATAAAGGTATTTGGACATGAAGGAAAATGAAAATGCATATAAAACACCCATGAATGGATAGTATACATCATGTTGTTTCTGGTGGTATGTGACACGTCACATGGATCCTCATGGTTGAGGAGAAATTAATTTTTGAAGATGACAAAGTGA
>SNQJ01S0023203.1:15600-26530 GCA_010110895.2 Picea sitchensis | reverse complement strand
ATTGATTATTTCTCATATATTGTGCATGGTGTATTGTGGTGTATTGGTGTAACTCTTATACTATTGTTCATTTCTCATTGTATATAATTGAATGGTTTAAGTATAAGTTGAAAAAAGTTTTTAAATTGTACTTGATACTGATTCACCCCCCTCTCAGTATCAACACAAAGCACTTACAGACTCTACTTGCACTTATCATACATTCACATCACATAGATGCACCTCTCTTTTCCCAATCTAGCGTAAGCGTATATTTATATATTACAAAATAGGCCTAAACATGGGTAAACCCATGGGCCGACATCCCATTCCCATTACATATTCCCCAAAACCCAAAAAGGATCCAAAAAAGGGCTGAGATCCCATGATCTCGACTTCATCTTGCGCTCCTCTTTTGACAAGTTGTCGAAGTCCCAAAATAGGTCAACATGACCAAGAATCTCCCAAAACTTGCTCAAGGGCCAATAGGCCCCAAACACTCACCTGTGACTCATCCCGAGTCACTCTAGTCTGATCAGTTCTTCTTTGAACGCCTCGAGCTTGGATCGAGCTGCTTCAATTTGTTGTTTTTCTATGGTCTCTTTCTCGGTGAACTCCTGGATGACTGCGTCATTCACTAGCCCTTCTAGGCGTTTTTCTATTGTGGTGACAACCTGTTCTGGCTCTGCTCCTCGACTTTCAACCTCTATAAACAATTGGCATGCCTTATCTTGCACAGGTTGGAGTCGTTGAGTTACTTCCATAACTTTTCTTTGGATCGTATGGATCTGTTGCTGGGTGGTGTGTTGCTCTTGAGATCTCTTTAGTCTGTCTACAGCTGACAGGGCCTTCATTTGCGCCTTTAGTGTGTGTGCCTACTACTTCACTTCTTGGAGATGCGACTCAAGTGCCTACAATTCTGGATTCTCAGCGAGCTTGTCATATGTTTGAGCGTTATGATTACTCAACTGCTTGCACTTCAGGGAAAGAGCTTTCAGTCTCTCAACTATGTTGTAGGAAGTTGCTACCCTTTGATCTCTTACATCTTGCGGGGTCTCAGGCACTACACGTAGATCCAAATCTGCTATGTGTTATTGTAGTTGTCAAATCATTTCTTCAAGTTGTGCCACCTGTTGTGGGACTCTTTCTTCGGAATTTAATTCGATGACTGTCACATAGCGAAGTGCTCCGTTGACCCTTTCCTTTACTTCGAGTTTCTCCGCGAGCAACTGTTCCTTTTCTTTCTGTAGTTGGACTTTTTCTTCATCCCACTTTGCTTGGAGAGAAAGATTTTCCCATTTTGTAGTACTGCGTTGCTCTAGAAGGTCTTCTTGTACTTGTGCTAAATCCTGGATGGATTGTGTTATTTCCTCCTTTTCTCGTTGAATGTGAGCTTCGAATTTGTTAGCGATTCAGTGGATTTGAGTTGACTCATCTCCCAGTTTTGGTGTTTCCAATGGCAGAGGTGTAGTGGAGACTACGCGGATGGACTGAAGTGCCTACTGCACCCCTTGAAGTTCAACCTTAATTCGATTGTATATTTCCTCCTGCTTAGCCTCTTGCTTCTCTGCTATCTCCAGTGAAGCATCGTTCAATGCTGCTACAATGGAATTGAAGTCATCTAAGGTGAGAGTATTATTTATTTTGGTCATAGATGCTCTCGATTTCTTCCGCGAAGAAGGATTCGGGGGGGAATCCTTCCTTTTCTAAGAGGGATCCTCCTCTTCTCTAGGCGGTGTGACCTTTCCTTTCTTCTATTCAAATTTTGCACCATCTATCTCTCCACCATCTCCTCCTTTCTCTTCTGAGATGGAAGAGGTCTTCATGGATGCGTTGTCTAAATCATGGACCTCTTCGGTCTTCTTTATCTTGCTAGGTCCGGGTGTATCCGACGCAGTTTCTGGATTGTCTGTATCGGATATTTCCACAGGGTCGGCTGGAATGAGGAGGTCTGTCGAGTAGTCCTTGGTGATTTCTTTTAAGTCCTCCTCTATCAGCTTGTAGTAATACTGAAGTTTTTTCTTGTGCTCGTCAACGCGTGTTGTAATATAAATGAAATGGTGGTTCACGTTGAATTTCATTAAAGGCCGAAACCTATGGAGCGTATTTGGTATGATGTGAGGCTCAGACTAGATGGTTGTCTTCAGCTGGTTGTAATATGTGTGGAATACAGAATTTGACTTCCATTTCTTGTTCATGTCACTGGAATACCACAATGTACTGAAATTCATGACTAGAGGTTCAAAGGGCTCGATGTTCGGGAAGGTCGCACCTTCCGGCATCTCCCATGCGATGAAAGCGATCAGGATTAGAAGCCAGCTGAAGTGGAACTCATATCCTTGGTCTTGCACTTCCCTATAGTCCAGTTCCAACTGGTTCACGAGGTACTTCACCCAATTAATTTGTAGGCCCTCTATGCACTTCCCTACGAGGTCGACTACAAAACCAGTCACTTGGGTGGGTCAGTTCTTGCAAACTAACTTTCCTGCGATCAATTGACAGGCTAAGTGCACTGCACCGCTCTAGATAGAGGCTACCTTGTAGCCTTGCGTGATCTTATCTACATCATCATAGGTGTCCTTGATCCTTTGTGTGAGAGCGTGATCCATTGTTTTTTCGGGATAAAAATCATGTGGGTCAAGTTCTTGCATGCTCAGCCCTATGATCCGATTGATCAATGTTGGATCCACTGTGATACGATGGTTTAACCACAACTATTCGCCATGGTAACAGGACAGCAACAGCTTGATGCATTCATTCACTTCTTGGTGCCTTCCGAAGTGAGGAATCTTCATGATGTTGAGCAGTGTGGACTGTGCGAGGTTCATAGTCCATGACTGGGGAACTATCTTCGAATTCTTTCCCTTTTTTCTGGTCAGGTATTTATGTGGGGCAAGCATGTTGTAGACCTTCCTGTCATCGAGGTTGAAGCCGCTAAAATTCAATGCTGCAATATTTTCTTGACCTGCATGAACTGCGCATATCCCCTTCGGGAGGTACGTAGTGACCAAATCATACTCAAATTCTCTGGGCACACTGTCTCGATTGATTGCGCTGCTCATAGGTGGTAGATAGGCAGGTAAAATGCTCAGAATCAGCTTAGCATTCGTGAGTTCGTCTCAGTGCTTGGTTCTCTTTTCATTGGCTATCCGGGATGGTCATTGGACGGAGATGCTTGCATTGTTCTTGTGGATGAACCCTGAATACCTTCAGACATCGACATGAATTTCTTAGTCATCAAGTCGATCAAAAATTCTTCAGCATCTTTCTCTGCGGCACTCAATTCTTCCAACATACACACTCGGGGTGAACAATCGTGAGTTCGGGGAAAAACTTAGTCACAGTACTGAGATAGAGAGAAAGAGTGCGATGATCACTATATAAACTCGGCTTACTTTACAGGCTCAAATTCTCAATTGGAAAAAGTGTTCTCTGTGCGTGGCACGACGGGATAAATAGGGAACTGACAACGGTTCGCTGGCAATGGGTATGAGCCTCCATTGACTCTTGTTCGGTCTGTTATGGCATGGTCCAGCGGTTTGATGGAAAACCATAATTTCCTTTCTTCCCATTCGAAGCGACGATTGAACGGTTATAATGTCCCCAATGGCTATATTGCTTCGTCATGGCGAAGTGCCATGTGTCGTTGTTCTGATATCCTGATGAAGCTCCAATTTTGCAATTTTTTTGTCTGTGAAGTTCCCCCTGTGGAACCTTCTGCAACTTTTTGATCTTATATCTCTTCTTACTTAAATTTATATCCCTTTTTCCAGTGAGCTTTGTCTCGATATTCCTTTTTCCATTCTGATTCTTATATTCTTTGGTCATAGTCACTTCGCACTGTTGAGATTCTTCCCTAGGGTTCTTCGATAATACTTTGTATTTTTCTGGGGTAGGTACTTCGGTCTTCTGTGGGTCTTCTAATTTTCTTGCAGCTTCGACATCTGGGTTGCAAGTGTTAAATAGCTTCGATATTCTCTTATGTTCTTCAATCAAGCATGCGATCCTTCTGGTCATGAAATATTTTAACTCTTGTTTCTTCTGCTCCAAAACTTCTTCTTCTTCCTTTCATCTGGTTCGATCTCTATCAATCCAAGCTTGTCCTAGTAACATGGTAAATGGGGCGTTGTCTTCCATACATTCAATAATCTCAAAATCTTCTTCTGTCGAAGTTCCTTTAGCGTTCATCGGTATTTAGGTGAGCTTCCCACATAGGTTTACCATTTTCCTCTGAATAATCCTATTCCTCCTAATGAAGGGATCATAGTAGGCTTCCCTATAGCTTCCCAAGTTCTTTCTGTCATGATATTAACCTATGTTTCTTCATCCAGAATACAGTCAATGTCGAAGTCTCCTATTCTTACTTCAATGTAGTGTTTTTCCTTGAATATCTCTGATAAGATGACATGTCGATGGTCATTCAGGGTTTCGTTTATTTGCAGCAATACTTTCTCTAATTCTTTCTGGGGTTCTTCCATTTTTGGATCTGCCTTAGGGTTTTCTTTATTCAGATTCATTTCTTCCAGCTTAGCAATCATTCTAGGGCAATCCAACACTTCATGGTCCATAGCTTTACAACAAAGACAACTAGGTCTTTTCCCAAGGCATTCCTTAGCAACATGTCCTGGTCTTCTGTAGCTGTAACAGAGGGTTAATCCTCTCTTTATTTTAAATGTCTTGTACTACGTGCTATGAGTATAGGAGCTAACTTGCAACAAATTATCTCTAGGATCCTGCATCCATTTGTTAGTCCAAACATTCTTTCTATGCATAGGTATAACATATCTTTCACTATTCTTATCAGATCTACTTATATCAAGCCTTCTTTCATCTATTAGTGCCCTAGTTTTCAAGCTAGGACAGACTCTATTAAACATACCTAGATCCATACTCTAGAAACAAAAATTTCCACTTATCTTACTTCTAAAGAGCACAAAGCTTTCAAATCTAAAAATTTTCAATATTCTTACCTTTCTTAGAGCACAGAGCTTTCAGATCTTACCTCTTTTAATCAATAATTCTCACTTTTACCTTTCTTAGAGCACATAGCTTTCAGATCCTGCTTCTTTCCTTCAGATCCGATGTCTTTTCTCAAGATCGAGCTTCTTTCTTTTAGCATAGAGTTTGTAAACCAACTAGAATATTGTGCACTAGGGAACATATATACACACAAATATTTCACAATATCAGGTCGAATATTTACACATATATTCTTCTTTCTCAGTTCCCAGCAATCACAGCTTCAGGTCCTGGCAACATAACCATTTTTTGGCACAGGGGCAGACCCAGGGTTCAACACTACAACAGTGCACCAACAAAGCCCTAACTACCAGCCCTTTCGGAAACACCTGCGAAGAAAATGAAGTCTCACCCGAGGTAGAGGCAGAGGTGGTTGCAAAACTCAAGTGTCTACAACCTTAGCTGGGACACAGATCTGTGGTTGTACTACTTAATAAAGCACTTAGCCTCGTCAGTTTCTCAATCTACAATCAATATCCACTTCGTTGATAAAATAGGACTTCACAACATCCACAATAATCTAATGTATTTAAGCACTTAGCATAGGTAAATAGATCAGATAGAGTAGATCAAGCACTCAGCATAGCCATATAGGTTAGATATAACAAGCACAAAGCATAAGTAGATCTATCTAAATACATCAAAGAACTTAGAAAATAACATGTGAACACATCAAGACAAAGAGCAAAGCAGAATAGCACAGTATTTACGTTGTTCACCCCTACCCTGGGGCTACGTCCACCAAATCTTCTTCTTTATTGTCTTCAATCAATCGTTTACATGCACAGAGCCTCAAAACACTACTTCACACATGACATAAGATCTGCGCAGCTCGCAAGATCCTTCTTCCTTGCATTACAACACTAAGCCTTCCACAATATACTACAAGGACTTGCATTTAGATCTCCAAGTCTCTTACAGTCATGCACAAAGAACTTACAGACTCTACTTGCACTTAGCATACATTCACATCACATAGATGCACCTCTCTTTTCCCATCTATCCTAAACATCTATTTGTATATTACAAAATAGGCCTAAACATGGGTAAACCCATGGGCCACCATCCCATTCCCATTACATATTCCCAAAAACCCAAAAAGGGGATGAGATCCCATGATCTCTGCTTCGTCTTGCACTCCTCCTTCGATAGGTTGTCGAAGTCCCAAAATAGGTCAACATGACTAAGAATCTCCCAAAACTTGGTCAAGGGCCAACAATTCTGCTGCAGAAAATGGAGCTTTTTCCTAACTGTTTCCCCAATTTACCATAAACATTTTGTAGCTATGAAATTCATTCAATTTTACCTCGATAACACCAATTCAACATTTGCAACAACAAATCGTTGTGGGTTGAAATTTTTGGAACAAATTTACCCCAAAATCAATTCACGAATTGAGAATTTTAATTGCTAAACTCTCTCCATCTGTCATGGCTTCCCTGTAACTTCAAATTCGACCAATTCCAGGTCCAAACTCGCTAGAACAGATATTAAATCGATAATATCTCACCACTTGGCCGAATTTCTCCATTTTCTCATGAATTTAACAACATAAATTGGGATTTTCACGATTCCATGTCGTTGCTTCTAAATTTTACCATGGATGCTCTGGGACTTGAAATTTGGCCACTTCTAAATCAATCCTCTATGAAATTTCGCTTCAAATCAACTTGTTCGGCCCATCCAGGCTCAGTGTTGAAAACTAAAGCTCTGATACCATATTGTAATGTCCCCAACTACCCAGGCCAAGCCATGATACACGAGAGAATGCTTTCATTCTCTCTCTGCAAAACATACAGTAACATACATAACATCCAATTGAGCTATGCCACATAAATTTTAGCAATTGCATGCTGTTAAAACATATGCACACAGAACCTTTGTGGAACTTCAAAAATAAAAAGTAAACAGACAATTACATTATGTAAAATCATGAATTCATACTGAAATAACAGTAAACATAGACATGTAACATATACAGGAAATACCCATAAACATACAAACAATTATAACCACGCATAGGATAAACCCATAAAAATGAACATGTAAATAATAATGCAACATGTAAATTTATCACACAATTGGCACTTATCTTGGTAGGAATATCACCAACTGTGTGCAGACCTTCCACGAACCTCCCAGCCTTAGACCACACTTCTCATCACTCTCTGCAATGGGTCACCCCCAAGCTGGGACTATACTCCACCCGGGTAAAGGGATTCCTAACCAAGCTAAAGGCTCATAAACAACAGGAAAGACTCTGTCACAGGTGCCAACTCAACTAACAACCTATAGTCTCTCATTCCCCACATGCATGTCCCACCCAGGAAGTGTGCCCCTTCTCTTCTCAATAGTCCTCCGGCTTCCCCACTTTGTTTCTGGGTTTCAGCAATAGGTCAGACAGGAAGTCTCAGAGCCCTGTAGCTGCAGCTTAGCACCTTCAGGAAATCAATTCCCAACAATTCTCTCACCCAGAGAGGAATTTCTCATGGGCCTGACAACCCACCTCTTCAATATCCCATGGGCCTGAGAACCCACTTCTTCAGTCCAACTCCCAAGACAACCAGCTACACAAACAGGTATGGGCATGGATACAAGCTCAAGTAAAGTTAGATGAAGGTACGAAGGATAGCTCAATGAGTGTGTTAATTCTCATGGATGATTGACTGGGTGACTGAATGATGGGAGGAATCTTGGAAAGAATGATGGGAAATGAACTAAGTCCCCACAATATGTATGCATGTCCCCAACTTGACACTTGTCATGTTGGGAGCTACTTTGGCCCACTTGTCCCCAACTTTATAACTTAGGATAAAACAATTATCCATACTTTATGATTTAAGAAATATTAATATAATATTCCTTTTTGGCTTAAGCTCCCTAACTTAGCCCCTTTTCGTTAAATTTTACCCCCCACCCTTTCCCTAACTAGTGGATTTCAGTCCCCCATACTCTTTTATTTTGGTCAGTCTATGCGCAACAATGTATTTTATATTAATGTTGAGACATATACAAAATTAGGTGCACTGGCCTTTAACATCTAGGCTCTCCGGCCTAATAATCACAAAAATCGCTCACCAGACTATCAATCGCAACATATACACAAAGGCTCATTGGCCTCAAAATTGCGCACGCTTAAGTTGATGTGCGCGGTATCCAAGAATTTTCACACTTCATCATTTTACTGCATAGTACATGCACACACTATGCCATGAAAGGTGCATCCAAAATGATATCAAACAACTCACCAACTTAAGTACATTTTCATTTACATTACAATTGGGTTCAGCCTAGGGATATTACACATATAGAGATATAACGATGAGATTGATTGAATAAGGGATAGCGATAAGATGGATATGATACAATGGTGGTTATATCACCATGACTAGAACAAGTAAACAGTTGTAACCTATGACTCCAACTTAGATTGAATACAGAGTGTAAAGAGTGCTAATACTACATATTCAACAAGCAATGGAACCTCAACTTATTAGGGATAATACTAACAACAAAATAGTAACTAGTATCGCTATTACTGCTTGTATGTATAAGCTTCTATCATATCCATAGGAGTGACCAACCCAACTTAACTAGTCTAAACAATAGGGATATTCTTATATTCACAATACATAGAAAGTACTCTAAGATATCATGTTCTTGATCTCTGTAATCTAAGAGTTCCTGATCTCTGTAATCTAAGACCTGTATTAAGTATATCATGTTTATACAAATATTTTTTATTCCATTACGTGTAGTTACATCAATAAATCTTGGTCATTGATTCAATGGACTTGATTCATTAGTACTAATAACATAGTGAAATCAATAATCTTATAGATTCAATAGAGCTTACTACTAGCTTAACTAAGGTGATATAGTGATAGTTACTAAGCTTAAGATGGGTATCATAGGTATGATATGGTCTCTTATACCAATCTTCTTTGAGTTCCATATCACTGTTATCATTGTAACTAATACATGGGAATCATAGAAGAGAGATAAGGGTGAATACATTACTCAGTTTAAGCTAATCCAACTATATTCACTAATCAAAGATGGAAAGAGCGTGTTCAATGATATCATGCTAGAACAGGAACAAGCATATATAAGTATTGAGCTTACATTACACCTATGACCACATTAGCTATTGGAATACAAGATGATTGATTAGGTAGAATATTGTATGCTATTACTCTATCCTTAACCTATATGATGAATATGGACATTGTAGTATACACTAGAGTAACACTGAAACATACTTTTTATAAAATACCAATATGATACAATGTATATTAGGGAAACACTATACTCATATCAACTATACAAGATTACAGATCCAGATATGATTTCCATAATGAATGGGTTAGCTAATCAACAAGGGTTATAGATCTCAGTAGTTGTTATCACCTTTGTAATGATTATGACTAATATGTAATGTAAGGGATATGCTAAGCTGAACACTACTGACTCATAGCTTAGTAATGACCAAGTAGTGGCAAGCTAGTTCATAATGATCACCATTTCGAGTAATCACAACTTTGTACGTAACCAATAACTATGGCTCATATGGGCTTAGTGCTTAGATATGATAGAATAGTCTAATTATGATGATAAAGTAGACTGAATATCAATAACAAATTACTATACATGGAGATAGTTGAGTAAATCAATGGGGTTCATAGTAATCAGGTTCATTACCTAGAGTGATATCTTTACCCATAAGAGTAATGCAATATATTAGAGCACGTACAGAGCTTGATTGAGCTTCACTAGTGTTATTACAGTACAAGGATACTTCTTGCACAACCTGTATCATAAGCATATGGTAATATTATTCATATTAGTATATGTCTCTAGAATTCACATCTTTTATCTCAACTGGGTATGATAACCTTTATGAACATGCTTAGGCCATTACCTTACTATGATTCTACTGTAACTAGTCTGTATACGATACTAATTAGCCATTGACATATGACATATGGATACGAAGTAAGGCCTATATGGTGTTGGTATACAACCACTATGAGGTAGATTACTGAAATAAGGGAGATAAATACTAGATAACATAGCAGTAATTGGAATATGAGTGAGCTAGATCATACATGCAGAGACTAGTAATATGAGAAATACTAATGGGATTCATAGGGTAAGATGTGATATGGAATAAATACTGGTACTTGTTTACCTTATGTCAACTAAGAGAAAGTGTTCATCTTTAATTCACTCTAACCATTGATTAGCTTCTACATAGTAACCCCATATCAACCATTCAACAGAGCTAGTAATCATGGAAAACTAGTAATCCCAGAATATGTGCTTCACCATTTCACAACAATCACAGACAAGGCACAACCCAAATGATCCTGAAAATAGAAGAACCTAGAACAAGTGCACAAACTACCCACAAGCCTTACCCACATGTTGAGTTGCACACAACTTGTGATGCAACAAGATCTACTAAGGAGAAGGTACATATGGTAGCATGGATCCATTTATTCAATACACACATTTTTAGCTATATTATATTTAAAAAGAAATAAACATATCTACATTAAAATAACTAGAATTGTTGGCTATATAAACTTATATGGTGAAAGGAGAAATCACACCTGATATGATGAAATGGTCGACAATATAGTTGGAATGGTTGGCCCCGTGTGTTTCTCTTCAGTTGTATGGTCCTCTGTTAGTCTTGAGCTTCCCTCAATCGATGAAGAAAGATCTTAAAGTACCTGCCAAAATCATTCAACCTCCATAAATATCTAAAAAATCAATACAAGTAATATTTGTAGCGCATTATTTACTCTAAGATGCATTTTTAAGAGAGTGTCAGAACATACTTGAATGAGCTCCTCTTGGTTTCGAGATAAATTTATTGGAACCATGTGTCTAATATTTGATCAAACTGTCTCCCTTGATTTGAAGT
>SNQJ01S0023202.1:52333-66272 GCA_010110895.2 Picea sitchensis | reverse complement strand
ATTAAATGGAGGAAACTATCGGCTGAAGATTCCACTTGGGAAGATGAGTCTTTTATACAGAAGCATCCAGAGTTACTCAAGTGTTGCGGACAACACTTGTCTCAAGGGGAGGGGCATGTTAAGCCCTAATATTGGCTCATTACTTCTTAATTGGGGCATATTAGATTAGTAATGTTATTTTATTTATGTCAGCTTTAGGCCATTAGTTGTAATTATACCTCCTAGTCTCCTATATATATGAAGGAGACATTTTCATTTTGAATCATCTTGTACTTGAACATTGAAGTGGGGTAAAAGGAGGCTGCCCCCTCGAAGAGGCTTATTATCTGAAATTCTCTCTTTTTCAAGGCGTTGAGTACTTTTTATGAGGATTTTCTATGCTATATTGATATTTGTTTCTTAACAAAGTGCAACCAAACTTTGTCACCCAACTAAAACTTATGCGGCACCCGGTGTTGATCATGGAACTGCTTGTACTTGGAATTGGACTTCTATAAAATATCATGAACCTATTGGTGAATGTGATGGATCCTCTCAATGAACCAAGTGGATTTGTAAGCTTCTGGTGGAGCAGGGGATGAGTCGAACAAGGTGGTCGCCAGAGGTAGTGCAACATTGATGGGGCCCAATGGTTGGAATCCCAAACCCACCTCAAAGGGGTTATGGCCAGTTGAGCTATGCAGGGATTTCTTGTAGCTATGCTAGACATAGAGAAGACTCTCATCCCATGTGCGGGGGTTCTTGGAATTGTACATGCATAGGATATGTGCGATCATCTTATTGACGACCTTAGTTTTTCCATCTTCCTGGGGGTGGAAGGCAGTGGATTTGGTGAACTAGGTATCCAGTAGTGACCAGAGGCTTGACCAGAATGTGTTGAGGAACCAAATGTCCTAATCCGAGACAATGGTTAGTGGTGTCCCAAAGTGTACCTATATGCCTTCAAATAAGATCTTGGCAATGGCCTCTGTAGTGATATTCTTCTTGTAGGCGTCCAAAATTGCCATCTTGGAAAAGTGATCAAGAACCACAAAAACACAGTCATTTCCCCTCTTGGTGGATGAGAGGCCTGACATGTATTTCATTGATATGGATTCCCCGGCTTGTCAAGAGTAGGCAGAGGGGTGTACATGCCGTGTTTCTTAGTGGTTGGTGTGGCAATAGTGTAGTCGGTGCAGGACCTGATATAATTCTCGACATCCTGTCAAAGTTCCAGCTAGTAGAAATGTTTTTTCAACACTTCCACTATATTTTTGACGCCAAAGTGTCCTACCACCTGACTGTAGTGAGCTTCCCAAATCATCTTTGTGCACTCCCTTGATGGAACACAGAGATAGCCTATATGACACAACAACTTGTCCTAAAGATGGAAATTAATGACCACTGAGTTTTCTCCCAACATTTGGTAGTTGGTGGAGAAGTCAAGTTTTGTCTCATAAAGGTGTGACTATCCAGAGGTCTCATTCCCACAAGATTCTAGCACCGTGGTCAGTGCCACGACTGGAGGTCAGTTGAGGCAATCAAAAAATCAGTTTTTACTTCCTTTTTTATACTTGATGTTGAGGTGGAACTGTTGTAAGTATGTGGACCACTTCTGATGGCAATCATTCTGTAATTTTCCTTGGGTCTGCATGAACTGTAGTGGCTTCTGATCAGTGTGGATGACTATCTCCTTCCCTAGAATGTAATGTATCCACTAGCGGCACGCTTGCATAATTGAGTACATTTATTTTTCGTAAGTAGGGTACTTACAGACAACATATGATAGTGTCTCACTATGATATGCCACGGGGTGGCCGTGTTGAGTGAGAACAGTGCCCACAACATATTTTGAAGCATCTGTATCAATCTCAAAGGGATGTTACACTTCCGGTAATGAAAGTACTAGGGATGAGCACAAACACTGCTACAATTCATCAAAGGCTTATTGTTGGTACAATCCTAACACAAAATTTTCCTTAACACCACCCTTAGTTACTTGGATGAGGGCCCATGCGATATGAGAGAATCCCAACATGAACCTGTGATAGAAATTGGTGATGCCCATGAATCTTTGAAGCTCAGTGAGTGTAGTTGGGGCTCGCCAGTCATGGATGACCTGTATCTTGGATGGATCCACATGAAAACAATGTTGATCAACTATGTAGACTAAGTAATGGACCCTCTCCATGCTGAAGGATCATTTTTCCAGGTTTTCATATAGTTTGTGTTGTCGCAGAGTGTGAAAAACCTACTGAATATGTTACAAGTGTTCCACCCAAGTCTTGTTGTAGATGAGGATGTCATCCACATACACCAATACAAAAGTACTAGTGAAAGGTCACACAATATCATCCATCATCTTCATAAAAGTTGTTGGAGAATTTGCGAAACCAAAGGGCATGACCAACCATTCAAAAATACCTTCTTTTGACTTGAAGGCGGTCTTCCATATATCTGTCTATTCTATTGAGACCTCGTGGTAGCCAGACTTCAGATCAATCTTACTGAAGTATTTGGCCCCCATGAGCTGATCAAGGAGGTCATGGATTCGGGGAATCATGTATAGATTCTAGACTGTGATTTTATTTAGTGCCCGGTAATCAATGCACAGTCACCAGGTATCGTCTTTCTTCTACACCAGTACAATTGGGATCCCACAAGGCGATGAGCTGGGATGAATGTGTCTCTTGTGGATCCATTCTTGGATCTTTCTCTTGATCTCCTTGTTTCCTAAAAAATAGTGGTAGTAGAATGACCCATTGGGTAGCGATGAACCTGGGGTCAGATAGATTGGATGCTTGATTTGGCAGTGCAAAGGAACCCTTGTAAAAGAGGAGAAGATATTTGAGTATTCTTCCATGAAATTATCCACTTGCTTATTTTGTGTGGAGAGATCGACCACGAAGGCTGTGGATCTGGCTATGATATTTTGATTACTTTAAGTGTGAATCACGAAGAAGAGAAATTTCCCAGTCTGAGAGATGACCTTCTTGCATTACTTGGCAGATATCAAGGAAATACCTCTAGGAGGGACTACCATGACTATTGTGTACAATTTCCTGTTTAAAGTAATAATAACACTATGATTTCTAGAATCATATACAGGATGATGTTTCCATTAATAAGGTTGGCCCAAAAGAACATTACAAACTCTGAGAGGAGAAACATCACACAATACCTCGTCTTTGAAGGGCTTGTTGTCATACGACAGTCGACACTGTTGGATGACGCGGAGATCACCTCCTTCGAAGAGCCATCCAATGGTGTAGGGGTGCAGGTGTGCCATTGTCAAAAGGTCTAGTCACTTGAGGACCTCTGCAGAGATGAGGTTCTTCTAGCTACCACTATCAACGATGAAGTACAATGGGGTGCCTTTTACCCACATCTGTGAATGGAAAAGGTGCTTTCCTTCTCCCGGCTCGACTAGTTCACCAAGATGGAGCATGGTGGTAGCAACAATGGCACTGGGTTCTGCATCAATGATCTGTATTCCCCTTTCTAGTTCTGACTCAAATTCAGAACCTGCTTCTAATTCAAAGGCTTTCACTTCAGCCACCAACAAATTCTTTGAGCGAAAATCAACAGTGTTATGCCAAGGGATCTTATGGAATTCACACCACTTCCTGATATCCTTCTTTGTCTTTCCGGTGTCCTTCTTTGATTGTGACTTGGACTAGTTTTCCTGATATTGTCCATATTTTATTTTCCCTTTGTTCTATAGGTGGGGGCTACCCTTTCCTAGTTTTTGTTGCGAGGGGTTCCTAGGCCCAAAATGTCATGTCTTTTGTTTGATTTTATGCTTGATTTTGACAACATATCGATATGCCACGCCCAAGGACGAGATAACCAAAAATTCCATTTTGTTCTAGATGTAGCTATTCAGAGAACCATGATACTTGATCACTAGATGTCTCTCTAAATCTTTGATACCCAACTTGGTGCAAGGGTATGTAATATTTTTGTGAAATCGGGCACTGCTTGGTCTCTTTCTTTCCGTAGTGTGGTCCATTTGGTATACAAGTCGTCATAAATTTCAACATGGTATTATTGTTCCTTAATAACATCCCTGAAGGATTCCCAGGTGGACGTAGTTGTAAATAATGAGGGTTCCTCTGTTTCCTTTTTCTCACAGAAATTTTCCCACCAATCTTTGACATGGGGAACGACTTTGAGGAGCACAAAAGTAATTTTTTCTCTATTTGAAAAGATATGGACAAAACACACCCTCTAGTAGATTCAACCACCTTTCTATGACATTTGCATCTCTCTGGCCTTCAAATATAGGAATATCGAAATTGATTTTTAACTTGAAGGGGGCGATGCCTCTGCTCGAGGAAGATGTGTTACCTGTTGGTAGCCACCGAAGGATTTACGTGAAACTATCCATCATCTAGTTCCTTTGTTGCATGAGGGATTCCTCAAGAAATTTTTTGAAAGGATATTCCATACCATCATCTTTATTTTCTCTTTCCATGAGAGGTCATTTGGGTGTGCAGGATCTTTTTCCCTCAAGAGAAACAAGCCCGAGACCCAATTCTTTGCAACTTGACCTCGTTGGCGACATGCATTAAGAGGACAAGGATCAGACCTCTCTGATACCACTGATCTAGATTTTATGAGCAAAATGAAATGAATTCATATTATTAAAATATTCTTAACACAGAATAACAAAGATACAATAAAATTGGTTTTCTATTCAATAAGGAAATAAGCTGAAACTGTAAAATGCAGTGAAGAACAAGCTTGTTGGAATGGTGGTGGCTTATCTCTGAGAAGAGATGTGATAGTTGGGCTCATTTGAAAGAATATGATTACAATGAGGCTCTGAAGGAAGTTTTACAATAAACGAGAATTTCAAAAACCCTAGACATCCAAAAACCTAACCCTAGGAGATGAAGCACCAAAAGTCATGTGGGCACCGTTTGGGTAAGTTAGTACATCAACTTCCCGGGGTCGTAACTTTTGCATACGATATTCATTTTAGGTGCACGAAATCCCATTGGAAAGGTATATCCGAGGAATACACATTTTTTTGTTGTATATCAAAGTTAATTTTAACTATGGCGAGCCATAAAAATGTTGTTTAGGGCCTAAAAATGGCCCCACAATTCGGGGACCTAAAAACTACGAAAAAAATTGCCAAACTAGAAAACTGCCAAAATGAACCTGTTGGAATGGGTTGGAGGCCACCGACATCCATATGGATCAATCCTCCCACATTAGGAAGAAATGGTCTCCATTTCGTTGATTTCCCCCATCACATGAGAAAATTTCTATTGAATTTGTCCTCGGGTGAGCCACTTTCCTTGGTGCAGGAGCTGCTCTGATTTGACAACTCGATAAAGATGGATCCTTTTTTGTCGATTTCCCTTGATATGTATGTCCACAATATGATCATTGGATTCCTATTGCATGCAGTCAGGGTTGAGCTCTTTTTTTTCAACTTCTCTATTATCTCTGAGGTGTCCAATAATGGTGGGAATTATGGTCGAAGGAGAGCCACGCTGAAGATTGGGTGTATGCCAAGGAAAGGGTGAATGTTGAGCACAAAATCATTGTCACCCACAACCTTGGTGATAGTGTATGGTCCATACCAAAGTGGGGCCAGCTTCCGATGGGGCCCTGTAAGGAATTCTTCCTGCAAGTGCAACCAAACTTTGTCGCCCAACTGAAACTTATGTTGTACCCAATGTTGATCATGGCACTGCTTATACTTGGCATTGGACTTCTATAAAATATCCCGAGCCTGTTGTTGGATTTGTTGGATCTACTTAATTAACTGGGTGGCTTTGTCAGCTTCTAATGGAGCAGGGGATGAGTCGGTCGAGGTGTTCACCAGGGGTAGTGCAACATCCATGGGGCCCAATGGTTGGAATCCCAACCCCACCTGAAAGGGGCTTTGGTCAATTGAGATCTGTAGGGATCGATTGTAGCTATGTTGGACATAGGGAAGACTCTCATCCCATGTTTGGGGGTGCTTGGAATTGTACATGTGTAGGATATGTACAATCATCTGATTGATGACCTTAGTTTTCCATCTGTCTTGAGGTGGAACGAAGTGGATTTGGTGAGATAGGTATCCAACAGTGACTAGAGGATCAACCAGAATGTGTCGAGGAACCGACTATCCTGATATGAGAAAATGGTTTGTGGGATCCCAAAGTGTACCCATATGCATTCAAAGAAGAGCTTTGTAGTGGCCTCTACAATGATGCTCTTCTTGTAGGGAGCCAGAATCACCATCCTGGAAAAACGATCGACAACAAAAAAAACAAAGTCATTTCCCCTCTTGGTGGACAAGAGGCCCAACATGTAGTCCATTGAGATGTATTCCCACGACTAGATAGGAGTAGGTAGAGGGGTGTATAGGCCCCATTTCTTAGTGGTTGGTTTGGAAATAGAACAGGTGGTGCATGGCCTAATATACTTGTCGACATCCTCTCAAAGTATCGTCTAGTAGAAATGTTTCTGCAACACTGCCATTGTATTTTCGACGCCAAAGTGTCCTACCACCCAACTGTAGTGAGCTTCCCAAATCAGCTTCACGCGCTCGCTTGATGGAACAAATATATGTCCCAAACGACACAATAGCCCATCCTGAAGATGGAAATTAGTGACCACTGAGTTTTATCCCAACATTTAGTAGGTGGTGGAGAGGTTAGGGTTTATCTCATAGAGGTGGGGCCATCCAGAGGTCTCATGGATGCAAGAGTCTATCGCCGTGGTAAGTTTCACAACCGGAGGTCGACTGAGGAAATCAACAACTCAATTGGTAATTCTTGATTTATACTTGATATGGAGGTGGAACTGCTGTAAGTATGTGGACCACTTCTGATGGCGATCATTCTGCAATTTTCCTTAGGTCTGCATGAACTGTAGTGGCTTGTGATTAGTGTGGATGACTGTCTCCTTCACTAGAATGTAATGTCTCTACTGGTGGTAGGCTTGCACAATGGATTAAATTTCTTTGTCGTAAGTAGGGTACTTATGGAGAGAATATGATAGTGTCTCACTCTGATACCCCATGGGGTGGCCGTGTTGAGTGAGAACAACGTCCACAACATAGTCTGAAGCATCTGTCTCAATATCAAAGGGATGTTGCAGGTCTGGTAATGAAAGTACTGGGGATGAGCACAAACGCTGCTTCAAGACATCGAAGGATTTTTGTTGGGACAGGCCTAACACAAGTTTTTCCTTACCGCCACCCCTGGTTACTTGACTGAGGGCCCATGCGATATGAGAGAATCCCAACATGAACATGTGATAGAAATTGGCGATGCCCAAGAATCTTTGAATCTCAGTGAGTGTGGTTGGGGATGGCCAGTCACGAATCACCTGGATCTTGGTTGGATCCACATGCACACCATGTTCATCAATCATGTACCCTAAGTAATGGACCCTGTCC
Source organism: Picea sitchensis (assembly GCA_010110895.2). Lineage (NCBI taxonomy): Eukaryota > Viridiplantae > Streptophyta > Pinopsida > Pinales > Pinaceae > Picea > Picea sitchensis. The sequence continues at coordinate 58,885 of SNQJ01S0023202.1, read as the reverse complement.
ATGCCGAAGGAGCATTTTCCAAGTTTGCATATAGTTTGTGTTGTCACAGAGTGTGCAAAACCTGTTGAATATGCTGAAAGTGTTCTGCCCAAGTCTTGTTGTATATGAGTATGTCATACAAATACACCACTCCAAATTTACTAGTGAAAGGTCACAGGATATCATCCATCATCCTCATAAAAGTTGTTGGAGCCTTTTTCAAACCAAAGGGCATGACCAACCATTCAAAAGGACCTTGTTTTGACTTGAAGGTGGTATTCCATACATCTTTTTGTTCTATTGGGACCTGGTGGTAGCCATATTTCAGATCAATATTACTGGATTATTTGTCCCCTATGAGCTGATCAAGGAGGTCGTTGATTCAGGGAATCGGGTACTAGTTCCAAACTGTGATTTTATTCAGTTCCCGGTAATCAATGCAGAGACTCTAGGTCCTGTCTTTCTTCTACACCAGTACGATTGGGCTCCCACAAGGAGATGATATGGGATGGATGTGCCCCGTGTGGAGAAGTTCTTGGATTTTCCTCTTGATCTCCTCATTTTCTAAAAAAGAACGGTCGTAGAGAGGCCTATTGGGTAGCAGTGCGTTTGGGGTCAAGTCGATGGGATGCTTGACTTGGCAGTGCAGAGGTACCTTGGTAGGAGAGGAGAAGATATCTAAGTATTCTTCCACTACCTTATCCACTTACTTTTGTTGTGTGGAGATATCGGTTGTTGAGGCTCTAGATGTGGCTGCGATATTTTTCTTATTCTAAGAGAGAATCACGAAGAAGAAAAATTTCCTGGTCTAGGAGATGACCTTCCTACATTTCTTGGCAGAGATAATGAAATAGCACTAGGAGGGATTGCCTTGGGTATCCTATACAATTTTCTGTTCAAAGTAATAATAACACTATGAAGCCTAGACTCATATATAGGATGACGTTTCCATAAATAAGGTTGGCCCAAAAGAACATTACAAACTTTGAGAGGAGAAACATCACACATTACCTCATCTTTGAAGGGCTTGATACCATACGACATTCGACATTGTTGGTTGACACAAAGAACTCTTCCTTGGCGGAGACATCCAATGGTGTAGGTGTGCGGGTATGTCATTGTCGGTAGGGTAGGCCACTTGATGACCTCTGCTGAGATGAGGTTCTTCTGGCTACCACTATCAACGATGAAGTGCAGTGAGGTGACTTTTACCCACATCTATGAATGGAAAAGGTGTTTGCCTTCTTCCGACTTATCTGGTTCACTAGGATGGAGCTTGGTGGTATAAATAGTGGCACTAGGTTCCAGGTCAATGATTTGTCTTCCCGTTTCTAGTTATGACTCAGACTCAGAACCTGCATCTGATTAAGAGGATTTCACTTCAACCACGAGTGACTGCTTTGAGTGACAATCAACAATGTTATGACAAGGGATCTTATGGAAGTTGTATCACTTCCTGGTATCCTTGTTTGTCTTTCCAGTGTCCTTCTTTGATTGTGGCTTGGACTGATTGCCCTGATACTATCCATCTTTTTTGTGTCCTTTGTTCTATAGGTTGGGGCCTCCTTTTCCTGGATTTTTCTGTGAGGGGTTCCCAAGACCAAATTGTCACGTCTTTTGTTTGATATTATGCTCGATTTTGATGACATATCTATAGGTCATTTCCAAGGATGAAATGTCCAGAAATTCCATTTCATTTTGGATGTATCTATGCAAAGAACTGAGATACTCTAGCACCGTATGTCGCTCTGAATATGGAACTTCTTGGTCTCTTTCTTGCTGTAGTGTGGTCCATTTGGTATCCAAGTCGTCATAACTTTCGACAGGGAAGTATTTTTCCTTAATATCATCCTTGAAGGATTCTTAGGGGGCCGCGACTATAAATAATGACATGGGGAACGACTTTGAGGAGCGCAAAAGTAATTTTTTCTCTATTAGAAAATCTATGGACAAAAAATACCCTTCTAGTAGATTCAACAACTTTTCTATGTCATGTGCGTCTATCTAACATTCAAATATAGGAATATCGAAGTTGATTTGTACCTCTAAGGGGGCGACACCTTTGCTCAAGGAAGATGCGTCGATTATTGGTAGTCATTGAAGGACTTGTGCAAAACTATCCATCATCTCATTCCTCTATTACGTGAGGGATTACTCAACAAACATTTTGAAAGGATATCCTATCCTATCATATTTATTCTATCCTTCCATGAGAGGTTGTTTTGGCATGCGAGAGATTTTTTCCTCAAGAGAAACAAGCTCAAGACCCAATTCTTTGTACTCTAACCTCGTTGGGGACATGCATTAAGACGACAAGGAGTAGACCACTCTGATACCACTGATACAGATTTTATGAGAAGAACGAAATAAATACAGATTATTAAAATATTCTTAACACAGAATAACAGAGATACAATAAAACCGGTTTTCTATTCAAGAAGGAAATAAGTTGAAATGGTAAAATGCAACGGAAAACAAGATTGTTGGAATGGTGGCGACTTATCTCTGAGAAGAGATGTGACGATTGTGCTCATTCGAAATAAGATTATTACAATGAGGCTATGAAGGCATTTCTAAAATAAATAAGAACATCAAAAACCCTATACATCAAAAAACCTAACCCTAGGAGATGAAGCGCCAAACGTCAAGTGGGCCCTATTTGGGTAAGTTAGTACATCAACTTCTCGGTGTCGTAACTTTTGCATACGATCTCTGTTTTAGGCGCATGATAGCCCATTGGAAAGGCCTATCCAAGGAATAAACATTTTTATGTTATTTATCAAAGGTTATTTCTGACTTTGGCGAGCCCTAAAAATGATTTTTAGGGCCTCATAACAGCCCAACAAATCAGGGACTCGAAAACTAGGAAACAATCTGTCAAACTGGAAAACTGCCAAAATGAACTAGTTCGAATAGGTGGGAGGCCACCGACATCCATATAGATCAATCCTCCCCCATTAGGAATAAATGGTCTCCATTGCATTGAGTTCCCCCATCATATGAGGAAATTTCTGTTAAATTTGGCCCCAGGTAAACCACTTTCCTTGGTGCAGGTGTTGCTCTACTTTGACAACTCGATAAAGTTGGATCCTTTGTGGTCGAGTTCCCTTTATCAGTGTGTCCACAATATGATCAGTGGATTATGTTTTCATGCAGTCAGGGTTGATCTCTATTGGTTTCAACTGCTCTGTTATCTCTGAGGTGTCCAATAATGGTGGGAAATATAGTCGAAGGTGATCCACATTGAAGACTGGGTGCAGGCCAAGGAAAGGGGGAATGTTGAGCACAAAAGCATTGTCACCCACAACCTTGGTGATGGTGTATGGCCCATACAAGAGTATGCAAAATTTCTGATGGGTCCCTTTAAGGCATTCTTTCTGCAAGTGCAACCAAACTTTGTCGACCAACTGAAACTTATGCAACACCCGATGTTGATCATGACACTGCTTGTACTTGGAATTGGAATTTTGTAAAATATCCTGAACCTGTTGGGGGATGTGCTATATCCTCTCAATGAACTGGGTGGATTTTTCAAATTCTAGTGGAGCAAGGGATTAGTCGATTGAGGTGGTCTCCAGGGGTTGTGCAACATCCATGGGGCCCAATGGTTGGAATCCCAACCCCACCTGAAAGAGGTTGTGGCTAGTTGAGCTATGCAGGGATTGGTTGCAGCTATGCTAGGGAAGACTCTCATCCCATGTATGGGGATTCTTGGAATTGTACATGCACATGATATGTAGGATCATCTGATTGATGACCTCATTTTGGCCATCTGTCTGGGGGTGGAAGGCACTGGATTTGGTGAGCTAGGTATCCAATAGTGACTAGAGGCTTGACAAGAATGTGCTAAGGAACCGACTGTCCTAATTTGATAAAATGGTTTGTGGTATACCAAAGTGTACCCAAACACATTCAAAGAAGAGATTTGTAGTGGCCTCTATAGGGATGTTCTTCTTGCAGGTGACTAGAATCACCATCTTGGAAAAGCGATCAACAAGCACAATAACACATTCATTTCCTATCTTGGTGGATGGGAGGCCCGACATGTACTCCATTGAGATAGATTCCCACCGATTTTCAAGAGTAGGCAGAGGGGTGTACATGTCCTATTCATTAATGGTCGGTTTGGCAATAAAACAGACGATGCGTGACTTGATATACTTGCATACATCCTGTCGAAGTTTCAGCTAGTAGAAATGTTTCTGCAACACTACCACTATATTTTTGATTCCAAAGTGTTTTACCACCCGACTGTAGTGAGCTTCCAAAATCAACTTCGTGTGCTTGCTTGATGGAATGCAGATATGGACTAGATTGCACAACATCTTATCCTGAAGATGGAAATTAGCGACCACTGAGTTTTCTCCCAACATTTGGTAGATGGTGGAGAATTCAGGGTCTATCTCATATAGGTGGGGCCATTCAAAGGTCTCATGGCCGCAAGAGTCTAGCACCGTGGTGAGTGTCATGAATGGAGGTTGGCTGAGGCAATCAGTGACTGGGTTAGTACTTCCTATTTTATACTTGATGTTGAGGTGGAACTGTTGTAAGTATGTGGACCACTTTTGATGGCGGTCATTTTGCAATTTTCCTTGGGTTTGCATGAAATATATTGGCTTGTGATCAGTGTCGATGATTGTCTCCTTCCCCAAAATGTAATGTCTCTACTGGCGGTAGGGTTACACAATGGAGTACATTTATTTATCATAATTAGGGTACTTTCAGACAACATCTGATAGTGTCTCACTATGATATGCAACGGGGTGGTTGTGTTGAGTGAGAACGGTGCCCATAGCATAGTTTGAAGCATCTGTCTCGATATCAAAGGGATGTTGCAGGTATGGTAATGAAAGTATTGGGGATGAGAAAAAATGTTTCTTCAAGTCATTGAAGGCTTGTTGTTGGAACAGGCTCCACACACTGTTTTCCTTACCGCCACCCCTGGTTACTTGGCTGAGGACCTATGCAATATGAGAGAATCCCAAAATGAACCTGCAATAGAAATTGGCGATGCCCAAGAATCTTCAAAGATCAGTGAGTGTGGTTGGGGCTGACCAGTCATGGATGACCTGGATCTTGGCTGCATCCACATGCACACCATGATGATCAATGATGTAGCCTAATTAATGGACACTCCCCATGCCGAAGGAGCATCTTTCAAAGTTTTCATATAGTTTTTGATGCCGCAGGGTGTGCAGAACCTATTGAATATGTTGCAAGTGTTCTTCCCAAGTCTTGTTGTAGACGAGGATGTTATCCAGATACACCACTACAAAAGTACTGGTGAAAGGTTGCATGATATCATCCATCATCCTCATAAACATTTCTGGAGCATTTTTCAAACCAAAGGCCATGCCCAACCTTTCAAAAAGACCTTTTTTGACTTGAAGGTGGTATTCCATACATCTATCTATTCTATTAGGATTTGGTGGTAGCCAAAAATCAGATCAATCTTACTGAATTATTTATCCCCGATGAGTTGATCAAGGAGGTCATCAATTCAGGGAATCTAGTATCAGTTCCTGACTGTGATTTTATTCAGTGCCCCATAATCAATGCACAGTCATGAGGTCCTGTCTTTCTTCTGCACCAGTACGATTGGGATCCCACAAGGTGATGAGATAGGACGGATGTGCCCCTTATGGACCGGTTCTTAGATCTACCTCTTTATCTCCTCATTTTCTAACAAAGAGAGACAGTAGACCATCCCATTGGGTAGCAGTGTGCCTAGAGTTATATCGATGGGATGTTGGACCTGACAGTGCAGAGGTACCCCTATAGGAGAGGAGAAGATATCTTAGTATCCTTCCACGACTTTATCTACTTGCTTCTGTTGTGTTGAGATATTGGTCGCAGAGGCCCTAGATGTGGTTGCAATATTTCACTTACTCTTAGAGAGAATCATGAAGAAGACAAATTTATTGGTTTGAGAGATGACCTTCATGCATTGCTTGGTAGAGATCAAGGAAATAGCACTAGGCGGGACTGCCTCGGGTATCCCATACAATTTCCTGTTCAAAGTAATAATAACACTACGAGGACTAGAACCATATACAAGATGACGTTTCCATAAATAAGGTTGGCCCAAAATAGCATTACAAACTTTGAGAGGAGAAACTGTTGGACACACCTACCACACTTAGAGGGGGGGGCTGAATGAGTGTGGGGATCTTTTTCCCAAAACTTCCCTCTTACACAAAAAATCCTTAGTTAACATTCAACATTTTCTCATTACTCATTGTTTTCATTTATAATCAGTTAGATGTGAGTACATTTCAGCAACATATCATCAACAAATCATCTCCACAAGGAACACAAAGAACACAAGATGTATGTACAATTTTTCTTTTTATTATGGACTTCAATCCGGGGGTTTTTCAGTTGCAAATAAATAGAGTACAACTCTACAAGAGAACCAACTCTATATTCAAGATTCAACTTACATTCTCAGCACCAACTGAGATGAGGCAACAATCCTCAACAAATATCAATCTGTCAACATAAACAAGTGCATCAACCATGCACCAACCTATGCCAAACAACCTGTAATCAACCTGTACCATAAAAAAGTGC